>PVKB01004400.1:128143-144317 GCA_004027205.1 Ctenodactylus gundi | reverse complement strand
CAGATTTGTCATAAAATATTAAAATTAAAGAGTGATTGGCTTTTCTCATGTTAGATATACTGAAAAACCATGCTGATACTCTTTTGGACTGTAAAATTCTTAAGCAGCTTAGAAAAAGAGTTGAGTCTAATAAGGTTAACGTCTCTTTTGCTCATACTATGGCTGATGCTCTAGAGAGACAGCCACTGCCTTCCTGGGACTGGACACATATTTGTAAAACGTGCCTCAACAGTGGGCAGTACCTTCTAAGAAAGTCATTTTGGGGATAAATGTGATGAGCAAAGAAAAATGCAGTCGACCAGCTAATGTTCCAAATACTGCTTTTGTGTAAAAGGTGATGCTCTCATGTCGACCATCTATTACATGGAGGTCAAAAATATTTTGGGCAAGCTCAGCTCTATATTATGACAGCCTGGTAATAAGTCAGCTTTTACAAGTACTGCAGAAACCTACAGTTTTTAATAGTGACTCATGCTGTGAGGCAAACGTTTACTGCTTTCTAAAACTATAGATTTAAAAGTTAAGTACATTAGCCCTAAATTTTGGCTTACATAGATAAGTTGGCATGACTGTTGATGAAATTAAAAACAGGATTGATACTTAAAAGTATCATATAAAAATATATAAATCATATGGTTACTACGTTTAAGTCTTCTAAAAGTTTCAGAAACAGGTTTTTAGTCTCAAGTTGCCTCAGTGACTTACCATTTCAGGTAAATTACAACCTCCAGACATTAGATAGCCCTTAATAACAAAAATGGACCTTTCTGTTTTTCTAGATTTAATTGGCTACTATCAGCTAAAGATTTCTGTGAAAAAAATGTTATTAAAGTAAATAATAAAATGCTTTTCTCCTGAAAGTAAAAATAAAGAACAACAGACTTATGGTAAACTACAATTCTTTCTTATCAGAGCCTCCAATGTAAAACTTAACACAACTCACAAAAGCCTGTAAAATACTTATCAAGTTTGGGAGCCCAAGAAAAGTTAAGAGATTATCAAAACAGTAGCTGTTTTGTTCAAAAAAATTCGTAAGATTACTTTCTTATCTGTGCTGCCTGTATTCATCAACAAGTAACTTCTCTGTTAAAATTTAGTAAATGTCATTTCAATTTTACTATTTTGTTTTTTATTTCTAAAATGCATATTTAAGAAGGTCTAATTTGTGTTCAATTCATCTGCTTACAGGAACTTTAAAATAAAGATAGCTTCTATCTCTTAAAACTTTACTGAAGCACAACACTGCCTGGAATGAGAGTCCACAGGTTAATTTAACTGATTTCATTCATGTGTAAAAACTGAAAGCCTTAACACAGCCTTTATATTAATTACAGCCGTTATTTGAGTAAAATTATGTAAACACATATATGATTGCTTTGGTCAATAACCATTTTTTGTCAAGGTTCAAAAAATCTAACATTTTTTAAAATTTTAGGTATATATCAATACTATTAAAATTTATAATCTGTAAGATATTCACCTAAGTTAAATAAACATCTCAATTATAATGGGGTTAAAATGCTAAGCTGTGTTGCTAGAAATAAATCTGTATGTTCTTTATCTCTTTAAACTTATAATAATATATCAAAGTTCAATTTGTGACTGGACTCAAGTTCCATGTGATGGTGAAGCCTCGTAAGCACACTTGAGGGACTCCATGTTGTGTCACTTCTCCCTAAAAGGGCTGTGCTATGTGGTTTGCAACGCGCTGTGAGTTTGATAAAGTTTGCTGTGACCCCCTTAGTTAAGACTCTAGCTAATTTTGTAATGATCAAAATTCTTCTTGTGCCTAGTGATAAGGATGCTGGGATCCTGGAGCCCTGCCACTCTCCTGGGAATACAGCTTTGCTTCCAGCCCCCACAGCCTGGAACTTCAGAATGCAGGACTATCTAGGGTCCTAGGGAAGTCAACAGAAGAGTAGAAACTATTCACTTTACTCTTCCTAAGTGATACATCCTCCTTAGCAAGCTTACGCCAAGCCTCTTTTGGACTTGAAAGATGCCTTCTT
Source organism: Ctenodactylus gundi (assembly GCA_004027205.1). Classification (NCBI taxonomy): domain Eukaryota; kingdom Metazoa; phylum Chordata; class Mammalia; order Rodentia; family Ctenodactylidae; genus Ctenodactylus; species Ctenodactylus gundi. Next base: position 142,308 of record PVKB01004400.1, on the reverse strand, counting down.
TGCTCGACCAATAACTAAAAGTAGTCAATGTATTTTTGCTTTTAAATGGACTCAAAATAGAATTGGCACCTCTATTTGGCATCCCTATTGGGATAAGGTCTGACAATGGTCCGGATTTCATAAACCAAGTCTCCAAAAGTGTAGCAAAAAGATTACAGATTGATTGGATGTTACACTGTGTTTATCACCCTCAGAGCTCAGGACAGGTAGAAAGAGTGAATAGGATTCTAAAAGAAACCTTAACTAAGCTGATTACTGAGACTGTCAAAAAAAATGGGTAAGTCTCCTTCCCTTTGCCCTTCTTAGGGCCAGATGTACCCCTTGTGTCAAAAAAAAACTCCCTTTGAAATTATGTTTGGGTTAACCCTGACTCTGACTCATTAACTAGGGGAAGAACATTGGGCTGAGATTTCTAATCATAAACTCCTAGGTCCTTGCAGGTGTTGCAACTAACGCTTCAAGTCATCCATACTTTGGCAGGAGACACTTGACCTGAAATCACTGAGTCAGACAAGCCTGGATTTGGACACAGGCACTAGGTTTGGGTACAATGCTATTCACCCCCTAACCTCGAAACCCAGTGAATCAGACCTTACATCATCATCCTGACCACGTCATCAGCTGTAAAAGTCAATGGACGAACCCACTGAATACATCACTCTCAAATTAGGAAGGCCCACAAGGACCACATACCACAACAATGGACTTCCAAGCCAACAGCAGGTCCTTTGAAAACTGGACGGGTAAAAGATCACTTTGGGTAAGTTTTTTATTTTTATTTTATTTTTGCTATGCTTAGCACTTCACTTGGTCTTTGGATACGAGCATGCTCCTGTCAAATATGAATGGATCCTGATTAGAACCATAGATGGTTTGTAGTAACAAGAGCCTCATCACATGGGCCTATGCCCAGCTCCTCTATGTTTACCTTTGACCTACGTATCCGGATTGTAGGTGAGGCCTACATAAAACTTTGGGGACCAGGAATTACTAACTGAGGATAGCCTGGGCAAGAAGGCCAGTAGAACATCTATTGTAGAGATTTAGGAAAAATCCCAAGTTACGCCTGCCCAACAGAAGGAACAACCTATTGCTGTAAGTCAGGAGAATTCCATTGTGTGTCCTGGGACTGCGTAACATTGGCCCCCTGGACAGACAAAGACAGATACATTCAACCTAGCTGAGGGGTTGACACTGTCCAAGCCAGAAATATGGTTATGATGGCCATAAATGATGCCACTAGCCCTACATGGGATTTAGGAAAAACCTGGGGCCTTTGCTTTGAAATCACAGGTTATGACCCAGGATGAGAATTCACTTTCCGAAGATTTAAGAAATCAACATTAGAACCCTTGGTTCCTATTGGACTCAACCCAATCCTAAATCAAGGTAACCACCTGGCAGGGACACTCCCAGTTCAAGATAACTTAAACTCTGCTGATCTGACTGTCTCTAAAACTATCACCACTAAGGAAAATCAGACTATAACCAATATGAAAAGTTATAAATGCTCTTCTGATTCCCCTTTAGCTGTGGATAGTCTGTCTACACTCTATAGCTCCTCCTACTATACTTATAAATTTCTAAATAGCACAAATCCAAATGCTACCCAGGACTGTTGGCTATGCCTAGACCCCCGACCCCATATTATGTAGGGATCAGTGGCTTTGCTACCAAGGGAACTCAGGAAAAAGACATCAGAAAGTTAAACTTACACACCCAATGTATGAATTGTGCCCATGGGGGGGAAAAGCCTTTTCTTAACTCTAGGAGGACTACAGGGCTGAGGCATTTGCTTGTACTCGAAGGACTATAATATCAATCAAAGTATGTAAATCACTATGCACAATCTGGATATTTTTTAGTCCATGAATCCGAGACTCAGGCTCTTAACTATTCAGTGCCACCTAAGGAAACTTGGTTTGCTTGTATCTCAGGGTTAACACCTTGCCTCAACATGTCTGTGCTATCAACTAAGTCAGATGTGTGCATCCTTGCTCATTTGTTACCCCAGGTTTATTATTACTCAGGTGAAGGAGGGAGGCAACACCTGTACCCCCTTTCTCACGTGAGGTACAAGAGGAAACCCACCTCAACTATCATAGTCCCTCTGGCGACTGGTTTAGGTATAGCCAGATCAGTTACCGTAAGTACAGCCACATTAATCACAGGAGAACATTCTCAATACCCATGTCAGCAAATAGATAAAGATATGTCTGATATGAAAAAGCTACTCTGTACCTGTCCTCCTCACTGGATTCATTAGCTGAAGTAGTTCTGCAAAACAGGCAGGACTTAGATCTACTTTTAATGCAACAGGGAGGACTATGTGCAGCCCAAGGACAACAAGGTTGTTTTGATGTTACTCATTTAAGAGTGATCAGACCATGTGGTTAGTCTGACAATGGATAATTGACATGAGTCTATGCTCTCCTGGTCCCTCAGACTCACTACTCTTACAGGGACTATAGCTGGCCCACTAAGAAACATTTTGAGAAATATTTAAGGATGCATATAGGATCCCATGCCACTTACCCGGCAAAATAAATCAAGATTATGCAGCAGTTCGCGCCCCCCCCCCCCAATACACTTAACTACAGTTTCATTTTTGGAGGTTTTGGTTACCCAGTCAGTGAAGATCTAAAAGTCCTAAATGGGAAATTCCGGAAAAGAGCAATTCTTAAGATATAACCTGTATGCTATCCTGACTAGAGCAATGAAACATCCCCCCACCCCAAGTGGAGACCCAAATCACCCCTTGGTCCAGGGTATGCACATAGTACTTGTTACCTACCTGTCAGAGGCAGAGGAACAGAGCCTGGTGTTACCAGACCAACTGTCTTGTGAGAGTGTCGACATGTGTTCAAGTTGCCTTATCTTAATTAGTAATAAATCCAAAACACAGGTGTAGTGACGCTAATACAAGCAGCATAACTGGGGGCCACGGGCCCTTTCTCTTCCACTTGCTGCAGGGCCCCTCCCTTTGCTCATCACTCCCCTGAGCTCACTGGATCCTAACCACATCCCAGGGGCCAAGCCCAACCCCCTAGGACCTACCATAAGGCCAGGAAGTCGCGGTCACGATAAGGGAAATTCCAACTAGGATCCCCAAGCCTGTCGACTTCATGGAGCTCACTACAAGTTCATAAATAGGGACTGCATCTTGGGCATACAATGATAATGGAATAAATTATGAGACATGCCTAAAAACTGGGAAAAAGGGATTTAAATTCAAACAAACCCCTTTCTGAGGGGATGCCATACGACACTGTTGGTGGCACTCACCACACTCTTGCCTTCATAAACTTAACTGCTGTCCACCTTGCCAAGTGGGCACACCTCTAATTCAAGAGTCCTGACCCAGGGGCCCTTCTGCCAGAGGCTCTGAGCCTCGGACCAACCTCACGACACCTTCCTGGACACTCAGGATGGAGCACTATCAGAAGAACAGGCAGGTATGCTCACAGGCAAAACAAGCAAGACACACTCCGAGGGCCACGACTGGCAGGCTCCCGACCACCCTCAGACCTCAGCATCGTGCGGTCAAGTGAATCAATCTGTGTTTACAAGATGACACCTAGCATACAGAATTCCCATGCCAAGGGCCTCTCACATGCCTCCTCGATACGTGAGATACCTGGCTGTCTGCCCACCCGGTCAGCACGTCTCACTCACAGCAGACGTCACATGGAGTGTTTCCAAGAACACAGAGACCAGTGATCGGCACTCGCATATGTACTTACCCTTGAGTTCTGGTCACACTCGGTACAACACTGCTTCTGAAACAGTTTTGAAGACAACTCGCCGACCCTTTCGTTCTCGGCATTTACGGCTTTTTGGACTTCTTGTACTTCCCTCTTGTAGACCGGAGGGAGGGAGTCAGGCTCTCCTTTGGATTCTGATACAACGAAGCTGTCATCGTCGCCATCACACACCTCAAATTCATCCTTGTAGTCCTACAAGCAGCAGTAGCAACAAACTCAAGCCATTTGTCCTTACGACAGAAGAGCTGAGCAACAGTTCTATCGAATGACTTGTGTGTGTGCACGTGCGTGTGTCTCTGTGCATGCGGGAGGGTACTGGGGCCTGAACTGGTCCTACCACTGAGCTATATCCACAGTACCTTCTATTTTCTTTATATCTAGATAGGGTCTCTCTTAAGTTGCCCAGGCAGAACTCAAACATGCATTCTCCTGAAGTCTCCCAAAATGCTGCGAACACAGGCTGGCTACACATTATAATTTATAAGTTGGTAGCCCTAGTAAGACAGATTTTCTAGTTTACTGATCTTAATGCTACTCAATAATAAATCTGGGGGACAATCCTCCTCCTGGATATTGGGAGCTTTTACTCCTCTATCCTTTATTTCTAAATAAAGACCTGTTATTCTAAATAGTAATAATAATAATAATAATAGTAATAGTAATAATAATGTATATGTATATGAACTCTGCAACTGCTTTTCTAAAAAATGAGTAACAAAATTTACAGTAAGACAAACTAAGAGCCACTACTAATTTGAAAATTATCATACTGGAAATATGAAAGTGCATGTCTGTGTACACTCAGACATGGTTATATATTAAATAAAGGTAAAATCATAAAATCATTTAATCATATTGGCAAACAATAGTAGAAGCGTAGCAAACATTATGGAATAAAAGCTAGCTGTAAATAAAAACTTATCAGACAATGAATATTAACAGTAATAAAAAACAGAAAAGTGTTATTAAATAACCACTGAGAAGATTTTTTTAAATAAATTTCTTTTAAGCTGAAAAAAGAATAACTTACACATACTTCAAAATCATCTTCAAAACTGGCAGAATATTCATTAGCTCTTGCATTCTCTAAGTCGGAGTCTTCCTTTTCAATTTCCTAGAGGAAAAAAAAAAAAAAAACGCCAAAAAATGTAATGAAAAGCTTGAACACTGCAAATACTTTAGAAATTTCTGTTTTCTAAGATTCATTTGATGTTCCTAATTTCAAAATGTATATATAACATGACATAACCAATCTTTACAATCTTATAAGAAATATTCTTCTAGAAGGAAAGATGCTGTACATTTAAGAGAACTAGAAGGATTCAACCTAAGTGAAAAATGTTTGCGGACAGAAACATGTTTAACCAGAAATACTGTATAATGCATACACACATCAAAATCATATCGTACCACATTAACATGTACAATTTTATGATGTTACATGCAACAAACTGAAAATGTGGCTGAGAGACTGAAGCAGGAAGATTAAAAGTTTGAGCCCTGCCAGGCACCTGCAATTTGGCAACTCAGCAGTCCTTGTCCTTCAAATACAAACTACGAAGGGCTGGGAAAGGCCCTGGATTCTACCTCCAGCACCCCAAAAATACATAAATAAATAAATAAATAAATAAAATCAGGATTTCTGGATAAGATGGTGGCCAGGTAGGATTCCACTCAGTGGCCCCTCACAAGTTCTTCCAAAAAACTGAGACACAGTGTTTTTAAAAACCTGGACTGGAGGAATGGCATAGTGGTTAAGCGCTTGCCTAGCAAAAGCACGGCCTGCCTGCATTGTCAGGGTGTGCAGCTGAGCCCTCTCACCAGAGACATTCCACAGACTGACAACATTACTTACATACATGTTTTAATATCTACAGTTATACCACTCTGAATGTGCCTGATCTCATCTAATAAAAGTTTCAAGCTATATACTCACTGTGTGTCCTGATCCCCACTTGTAGTTTCCACCAATCTTCCACTCTCCCTCATTCTCTATGCTGCCAGGGCTAAGGACGTTCGCTCTGTGTGCTCTTGGCAGGGTGTCTACCTCAGCCTCCCTCTACGGCACGGGTAGACATACGACCATCCAACCCCTCCTCCCACCCCATAACCAAGCCTGGCTTCAACACAAGGGCTTTCATTTGAGAGCAAATACATTTCACCTTCAGATCCCTTCTATTCTTGCACATCTGTTCTAGTCCAAAGAAATAATGACCACACACACACACACACACACACACACACACACACACACACACACATAAGCAGTCAGAGTATGCGCAGGTATTGACTGACAAAACGCAAGGCACGCGTCCTTACCACAGTCTCCTCGCTGCCCGGCCTCGGAGCCTACTTCCGCACAGGGGGGCCTTCCTCACGACTGTGCCAATGAACAGAGGTCAGCCACAATCGCCTCAGCACAGGCCACACTCCAAGAGACAAGACAATGCTGCCCCTGTGCCCTTGAGTTGCTGCCTGTTGCTGTTAGGTATAGAGATTACAGTGCTCTGGAGTATCTGGTGCCTAGTTTTGTGGCTGGTGAACTGCAAGAGTCAGAGGAAGTAACTAAACCTCTCTGTGCCTCAGCACCTACTATTTTATCATAGCAGCAAGAGGACTAGATAAAATGATGCAGATAAAGCACTTATTATCCTTGCGTGTTAAATGCAAGGCTGGTACTTTCCCTGGTGTACTTGCTCATGCTTGAGAGGTCTGTGCCTTAGGAGTCACTGCCCAAGCTACTCAGGATCAAAACCAGTGACAATACATTGTCCACGTCCTGAGGAAACAAAGACTTCCCATGTCCAGTAGCAGGCACTCCCAAATGCTCAAGAAGTAAACTCAGACAAATTTGGTGTTGGTGCTATAAAAACATTATCCGCTCATAAGCCAAGCTGCAACATCAGAGAGCATCAAGATCCTCTCTGTACACTTTCTTGGGAAAACAGAGCACACTTTGCACTTTCAGGCAGAAAAAAATCTCAATAATTTTCATATTTAAAAGATACTATTTTAGATTTGATTATACATGCTGTTAAAAATCAATGTCTTTTTTTTTTTAAGACACAGTCTTGCTCTGTATTCTAGGCTTGTCCTGAATTCACCACATAGCCCAGGCTGGCCTGGAACTCACGGCAATCCTGCCTCAGCCTCCCAAGTGCTAGAATTCCAGTTGTGTGATACCATGTCTGGCTCACTTGGTTCTGGGGAATTAAATCCAGGACCTTGCATGTGCTAGGCAAGCACTTTAACTTCAGTCCATGTTTTTTCACTTTATTAATGGGACTACTAGACTTTTAAATTCACGAGGTGACTCACATTATAATTCTAGTGAATAATTCCAACCTGGAGCATAGAGACAAAACTGGGGGACATGAAGAAAAATTTAAAAATACATGATCTAAGTATCTACATAGTTCCACAATTCTACTTCAAGAAATTTATCCTGAAGCAGGAGGAGACAGATCTGCATCAGGTGACCTAGAGAGATTTCTATGAACTAGGAAAATGTCAGCTGCACAGGACACATCTACGTTTAGAACAAACAAAAGTAACATGTGTAACTGCCAAGTAGCCATATTGATCTTTGAAGACTAGAGGACAAAAATGTGGTCACTTTTTCTGTGGGAGGAGTATGGTGATCGCATATTGTGAGTGATCTGACCACCATGTCCTCAGCTGGACAAACTAAGTCTGCACAAGGGGGTCCCGAGTGATCTCACTACAACTGCCTGTTCTGTGCATGTACACAGAATATGAGATATGGAGAAATACAACACCAAACAGTGACAGGTGGTTATCGTTCAGTGACAAGTTTCACACAGCTATCAAAGAGGAAAAAAAATTCTTCAGAAACAATTCAAGAGAAGTCAAAATAGGTTTGCCACTAAGCAGGGTGTGGTGGCGCAGGCCTGTAATCCCAGCACTCAGGAGGCTGAGGCAGGAGAATTGCTGTGAGTCCAAGGCCAGCATGGTCTCCATAGTCAGTTCAGGACCAACATGGGCTGCAGAGTGAGACTCTTTTTAAAAAAAAAAAAAAAAAAAAAACTTCTCACATTTAAAAATGATTCTATAATAATCATAACTCCACAATGTACTTAGTTATTCCATAGGCCATTTTTGTGACAATTATGAAGGTATTATAAAATATGAAGACTCTGAAGAAACACTGACATGCTACGTGAAGAAAGCAACACAGTGCAATGACAGAGGGAACGCAAGGAGAGGTCTGTGAGGTGCACAAGCACGGCAGAGGTTTAGCAGCAAGCGACAGAGCAGCTCTCTGAGCCCGGGTTCTTGGTGGGAAGGTTCCTGATTCCTGACACTAACACAATTCGTTCACGCTGTAGGTCCTTTTTTTTTTTTTTTTTTTTTTTTTTTTTTACGAGACAGGGTCTCACTCTATAGTTCACACTGGTCCCGAACTCACTGCATAGCCTAGGCTGACCTCAAACTCATGGCAGTCTTCTTGCCTCAGCCTCCCAGGTGTGCACCACCACACCCAGCTCCGTTACAGGTCTACTTAAACTACTGCTTCTTGAAGTAGTTTTACTAATTCATGTCTTTAGGAATTTAACCTTTGCATCTAACTTGTCTAATCTATCAGCAAGAAACGGGTTCTACCCACTCTTCAAAGTAGGATGCGAATGTCTTTTATTGCAAATTGTCTATTTTCCCCCTCTATTCTGTGGATTTTTGCCTCTCATACGTTGAGGCTCTCGTTAGGTATATATTCATTCAAATTGTTACATCTTCCTGCTGCACTAATTAATTACTTATAAAATTCCTGTCTCCAAATCTGTCTTGCCTGATGTCAGTGCAGTCTCTCCAGCTTCCATGCAGCTGCCTCTGATGGTTTCTCTTGGGCCATCTTTTTACTTTCACTCGATTTCAGTCTTCTGATCTGAAGTGATCTAGGGTGCCTTCTGGGTTCTCCACTCAAGCCACTGGCAAATGCATATGGCCGCCGACTCTGCCCTCAGGTAACAGGGCTCAGGAGCTGCCCCGCTTACTACCCAATGAAGTCTTCATGTTCTCACTGAGGACTGAGGACTCCCTTACCTTCCTTCTCGAGTCTTCATCTTTTCATTACTCCTTATTAAATTCTCTGAAGACCTGTAAGACAAACAAGACCAAAATCAAAATTTACTTTAAAAAAGTAAAACATTTTTCATCTCAGTGAAGATTTGTATCAATATTTTGATGTTATTAAAAACTGCAATAGGCTGTTAAATCATGTTTTACAATAACTATGAATGCCAAAGTCTACCTAACGTTTTTACTATTTCAGGAGTAATTAAAGATAGAAAACAACGTCAGTAAGGACAAGAAACCATGCAACATTATAATCTTTACTGTGTGTACAAATTTATATCCCTTAATGATTCTAGAAATTTTTCATATTTTTGGTCACTTTTGATTATTTTATATCTCCTAAAATATTCATATTTCAAAAAGATCTATACTAAAATATTTTCTATTTCTAATCCTATCTTGTTATATTAGTTGGGACCCAAAACAATTTTTTTTGTGTGTGAGGGCGGAGGGATTGAACACAGGGCCTTTGCTCTGAGCAACATTCCCAGTCCCTTTTTACTGTTCATTTGAGACAAGGTCTTGGGTGGGCTCGAACTTGCAAAATTCCTGCCTCTATCTTCTAAAGTGTTGGGATCAGAAGCCTGGGTTGCAGTCCTAGCTTTCTTCAAAGCTGTAAACATTTGCCTAAGACACTTAGCATGAATTTTCCTAATGTATGAAAAAGAACTACCAGATATGGTTGACAGAGAGAACAAAGTAAAACCTAGGTCTCAAGGCTGGGATGCACCTGGAGGCAGAGCCACCTGCCTCAGGTACATAGATAGGGCCTTGGGTTCAATCTCCAGCACTGCAAAAGTAAAAATCTAGGGCTAATATGCAAAATGATTCATACACAAATCCTAGCATGTAATCTTCACAAAACAGGTGTCAGCATCTTCATTTAACCAAAGGCTACCTCATGTCACTAGAGGAGGCAGCTATAAAATCCAGCCCAGGCTGGCAGACACCATGCTCCCTATGCCAGCAGACGGCCAAGGGTGGGAGTTCCCTCCTTCCCTGGTGGGGCTCACAGCATAGACACACTACCCAGGAGTTCACATTAGGGAAAAGGCTGCAGCTGCTGCAGAGGCCCAAGCTTAAGGCAGAGGAGAAACCACCTGTGCATACTAAGGACTCCCAAACAAACTATTTTTCCCAAAGTGAATACTGATTTCCTGAATTCATTAGAGCAAACATTTAGAAAACAAACTAGAACTATTAACTTATAAAAAGTTTCCAAGTTTCTCTAATATGCCTAAATGATAATTTGGAGGGGTTAGGTACAGAGAAAATGAAGTACGCTAAAATTTGTTTTCATTTGCTGTCTCGTATTTGTGGATTATTGAGAGGGTCTCCACATAGCCAAATGTTTTACTGCAAGCAAGAGCATCAGTGTTGGATTTGGTATCTGGGTTCCAGGTGCATACGTAGCAGTAATACCAGTCTGCAAGAAACCTCACAACCCAAGACTTGGTTTTTTTGAGACAGGCTCTTGCTCTATAGCCCAAGCTGGTCCTGAACTCAGGATGGAGCCTAGGCTGGCCTTGGACTCACGGCAATCCTCGTCTCAGCCTCCTGAGTGCTGGGATTACAGGCATGTGCCACCACGCCTGGCTAATGTACTGCTCAGGAATAGAACTCGGGTACTTGGCACTTGCCTAAGTACTTGCTAAGCAAGTGCTTTAACCACTGAGCCATTCCTCCAGCTCTAGGATTCTTAATGTTTGTTTTTAACACCTCTTTGAACTGTAAGATGGGAGCAGCATCACATCACTATTTGAGAGTCAAGTTTTGAGTTTATGCAACCGGGTTTATTTTTTATTTTTCTTAGGTTGTGAAGAAAAAGATTCTTCTGATGCTACAATTATACCAAAAGTTGATACTCCAAGGTTATCTAGCTTATAGTATTTGGGGACCAGACAAACAATTTAACATCAGAAGGGGCCAGGTTCTGAGTTCAATACACAGTACAGCAAGGAAAGACAGAAAGACCTGATTCTATAAATCCTTTAAAATTTATTACAAAACGGCAACTATTCAGAACCCACCATTTAAAGTTATCTCAAATGCACCTGTTGACATACACTGGTTTTCAATCATGTTGCTCATGAAGAAAACCATCATACATGCACAGACCTGAAAGACAATATACTTAGGTTCAACAAGAAAAGTCTTCTTGAAGTTTAAACAATATGACAACTTAAGAAAGTAATCTGAACATGCAGTCTCATTATTTGGTAAATGCTCTTTTTAAATTTACATTAAAATTTCCATGCAAAATATTACTGTTATTCCATAGGTTCAGATAACATCCACAAAATAAACACAGCTCCATGTGTTGAACAACTTATATACAATACGCATACTGTATACAGAATTCCTAAGAGATCTCATAATAAGTTAAAGAAGTATAGAGATTCATTCTGCCATTTTTATAATGTAATGTAATATATGAATTCACAAAGTGACCAGTGGTGTAACAATGAGCAACTCTACATATTCAACACAACCTGTTTATGTTTAAAACAAATCATTTGGAGTAAAACTAAGAAATATCAGGTTAGGGAGCAAAGACCATTAGAGTCAAAAACTTTTGAGAAAGGAAATCTATACTCTCCTCAGACTAGAAGCTATCTGAGCTATCTGTTCAACAGAAAAGGTTTAAAAGGTCAAGATCATTAGAATAAAAGTTGAATAAACTCACGAGGCCAATTCACAGCAAGCTCTTTCAGAAAAATAAATGTGCACAGTAGACAGCAAAGCTTTGCTCTTGCTTCATTTGAACTAGATGAGGTTTGATTTCACAGCATTTGCTTTCATAGGAACAAACAAGGACCTTTTATAAAAGTGTAATTTTTACATATATTCTGCCTCTGCAACACATCAATAAAGGTATACAAAACATATATTGATACCTAAAACGCACTAAACACAATTTGGAACCAGTAAGTTAGAACAAAATAATCATCTTTCTATTTTCAATCCTCTGCAAATCATTTTGTTAATAACAAGTCAGAGATACAGTTCAATTAGAGATAACACCTGAGGATGTTTATGTTAAGTCTTGCCTCTTACTGGAAATAAGTAGTTGCCTAAAAGAAAGAAGTGTAGCTATGTAGGATCAGCTAATGTAGGATCTGCCAAAAGTATTCAGTCTAGAACTACTCAGAGGACCCAACAAGAGATGTATCATAGAAGCATCTGCCTCTTCCAAGAGAGAAATAAAAATCAGACCAGTTTCTGCCAATGACAGAAGATTCTGGGGGGAAAATGATTTTAAGTAAAATAGATGAAAATAAAAATGATCTAGAAAAGAAGGTATGCTATAAGACTGCCAAAAAAAAAAGAAATAACACAAGATTTTTAGTATATTTATTATACTGATCGTTTCTGGCGATATTCCAAACAGATCTCCATGAACAGAAAAGTCAAAGAACAAATAATTAGAAAAAAGGATTGTGATAAAATGGGTTTAATGAAAATCCATCTTAATGTGAAATCATTAGTACCATATTTGTTGGTGTAAAAGGCCTGTTACACATATGTATTTTGGTTGGTTGAATATGATTTAACTAAGTTATAAAGACCAGGTAATAATTATTTTGTGCTCAAGATCCACTAAAGTAATACCTCCCTAAATCTTCAAAATCAAAGAGTAATAAGATAACTAAAACCAAGAGAAGTGACTTGTCCAAAGATTAAAAAGTGGAATAAGTTGAAACAACACATTACATATTAACGAATAAATCAGTAACAAGTACACACATACACACAAAAAACCTCTGCACTGGTTACCCAAAAACCTAGTTACCAAACCTATAAAGTTACATACTTTATTTTCTTGGCCCCAATGCCACATGCTAGGAGCTTGCACGCCGAAGAAAGCAAAAGGGTCTTTGCCAACAATTATTAAGCCTATTAACACTAGTTTGAAGACGGACAGGAAAGACGCTATGTGTCTATTAAAGAAAAATTCATCAGAAGCTATGATTTTTCTACTTAAAATTTAATAATACAATTATATGTGCATAGACATTTTCTCCAGAAACTAAATCTGAAAGTTACTGCAGAAAAAGCAACTAAAGTTTATTATGCACTTTTAAAACAAAAATCTTAAATCATTTTAACTGATCAAAAATTATAAAATTATTTAGAATTGATCTACAAAAATATTAGCATATTAAGTATCAGAATTTAAAAGAGAATAAACAAATCGAAAAAATCAGAAGTTAATGTCACTGATTTGCTATGAAATTTTAGTGATGTAGGAGGAGATTATACCTCAGTAGTACAGCAATGCTTAGCATGCGCAATATACTGGGTTTGATCCCAAGCACCCTCCTCCTTGAAGGTTCAGGAACAGGAAATCTTAGCCTATTTCCACAATAAAGACTACATTAAAGACTACACTGAAACAATAGCAACAACTTTAGGGTGGGACACATAGCTCCATGGTTGTTTGCCTAGCTTGCTGGGTTCAACTCCCCAGCACCATATACAAATGAGCCAGGTGTTGGTGGCACATGCCTCTAATCCAGGCACTCACAAAAGGATGAGGCAGGATGATTGCCAGGAGTTCACTACTAGCCTGGGCTACATAGTGAGACCAGCACCAGCCTGGACTACAGAGTGAGACTCTGTTTCAAATTTAAACAAAACAAAACAAAACAAAATCATCTCTGAAGCAATCTCATTCCTTCTACTGAAGAAGCCTTCCATATCTGGGTCAAATAAACTTAGTACTTTTACAGTATTGTTTGCATATTCTCACAGCCAATTAAAAACTAATTAGCTTTCCTTTTGAAGTTATTGTGACAGTTAAGTTGGATAAAGATGTAAGTGACTTCATTTTGTACTGCCCTCTTAAGTGTTATTTTAGGGCCAGCTAAGACAGGACAAATGGTGTGCTGATGGTCCGTAAAAATTTGGTAGGGTCGTTGTAACACTAAACCAGATGCTAGGTTAGCACCCAGGAATAGCCCTGGGGCCTCCCTGACCTTCCTGTAAACTTTGTGTGCTACCATAAATTTGTAATCCTAGGGCATTCTTGACACTCCCGTGAACTTTGGGTGCTGTGATGATTTCTAACCTTTAGGATCTATGGCCTTATTTCTCGCCTCTATATATCACTCTTGGTGCCTCGCTGGCGCCATGGTACATTGATGGACAACACCATATCAACTCCCATCCATCTTTAAGACACCTTCCAGAGACCAGACACAGATGGGCTAACAGACAGTTCAGCCCCACGTGGGCTCTTAAGCCCACTTCGTAATTGGTCATTTTCAAAAAACTCTAGTTTTGTGTGATTGGGTCCCGTCAAAT
>PVKB01004400.1:0-128043 GCA_004027205.1 Ctenodactylus gundi | reverse complement strand
CTGTTACTTTGGATACTATGTAATTGTGATTGGTTTTTGTCTAATAATGCTGTACCTATGTCACCTCCCCTTCCAAAACCCTATATCAACCCACTGCTGTCCCGGCTCAGGACCGTTCTCTGTATTCTCACCCTGAGAAGCAGGTTCGGTCCGGCGTCAATAAAGATCCTTACCTTGCCTTAATTGGTTTATGGTGGGTTTGTTAAAAGTCGGCCTATAACATTATGAAATTTACTTACCTATAAATTCATCGAGGGAGGTAATTCTCCTCTTCAATGCGAATGTCTGGGTACCGCTGGCTAATAACCCTCATGTACTCCTCAAATACCAGCCTATAACCTCAGGAAACACTGCAGAAAAACAAGAGTTTCCAGCAAGTGGTTGATAATACATCCAGATTCATTTTGCAACCAGACAAAGCCTAAATATTAACAACTTTTTTTCTCAAGTTCTATCATAAATTAATGATTAATCCTGCATGAGGAGGTAAGGAGAGTCGTTTTTCTTTTTAGGATTTCACATGTCTAAGTTGTTTCCCCCACAAATAGCTCCTCCCATTATGTTATTAAGCTTTACAGATCCTGGTTATTTTCAGACAACAAACATCTATTCACATATGTTTGTGTATCTTGAGATCATATCAATTTGGCCTCCTCTCTTTTGGTATTACTGGCTTGTACAAACAACAATATAAAAATAAATCTTATTTATCTGAATTTAAGACTTTCAAATTTGGGGTACACAGCATTTGCTAAGCCATACCTAGGTGTGAGACATAAAATGCTGACTCTTCCTACTCTTTCCCTAACTGGAGAAATGTTTTTGTTCAACCAAAAGAGGAACTTAAACTGTACTTTCAAATCCCTTCTTACTCAGAACATCTGATTCCATTTTAGAAAGTAAACAATGCTGAGAAGTTAATTCTCAGCAATATGACACTACTCTGGAAATTAAATCATTATCCAATCTTTTCCATTGAAGTTTTTGAACTCTGGAGCTGGAGGAATGGCACAGTGGTTAAAGCACTTGCCTAGCAAGCACAGAGCCCCAAGTTTAATTCCCCAGCACTACATAAGCTGGGTGTGGCGGCACACATCTGTAATACCAGTACTTGGGAGGCTGAGACAGGGTATTGCTCTCTGAGTCCAAGGCCAGTTGGGGTTTCATAGTGAGTTCAGGACCAGCCTGGGCTACAGAGTGAGACCTTGTCCCAAACAAAAGGAAGGAAGAAAGGAAGGAAAGAAGGAGGACAAAGTTTTTAACACCTCAGTTTCAGAGATATGCTTCCCCGTTAAGTTTAGAGGAACACATGATCAGAGGACGTATTTACAGAAAAAAGAAGGTGACAATACCATTTTAAGAGAAAAGTTTACAAATTTAAGTAAGACTGTCCAGTATTTAAGTTCACTAAGTTCTAGGTTAAGGAACACGTAAATACCATGACGCAAGTAAAGTACCACTTGGCACTGAGGAAGGTCAGAAATTTAATTACAGTACAGTAAAACCTACATGCCAGCTTTGTCAATCAAGGAAAAGACCCCAATACTAACCACCACTACCAACCAAAGAAATAGCATACAGTTTATATCTGAGGGGAAAAAACAGTACAAATTATTAGTAATTTAATTTCTTTAAAAAAAAATACTGTTTTTCAAGAGAAAGGAAGAAAAGGAATCTGACAGTTTTTCTTTCCAGTGAATAGTTCCTCTGTATTTAGAATGAAATTTTCACAAGAGTAAATTTTTAAAAAGTATAAATTTTTACAGAAGTATATTTCTATAGCTAAATATTTAAATGAATTTATAAATCTCCATATACCTTTTTTTTGAGGCAGGGTCTTGCTCTGTAGCCTAGGCTGGTCCTGAACTCACTATGTAGCCCAGGCTGGCCTAGGACTCTGGGCAATCCTCCTGCCTCAGCCTCTCAAGTGCTGAGACGATAGGCATGTACCATTACCTCTAGCTATATATGGTGCTAGGGAATTGAACTCACGACCTGTGCTTGCAGGCAAGCACTTAAACCACTGTGCCATTCCTCTAATCCTTCCATATACCTTCTTTAATATCTATTTTAATATTTTATTATTACCATTATTATATTTTATATTCTTTTCAGTCAGCAATACTGGGTTCTTCAGAGTCCTTATTACTAACATAATTTCAAATTCATAGAAGAGTTGCAAGAATAAAAATTATACATGCCAGGGGACTACTTCACCTACGTTCACCAAATGTAAGTATTCTCTAACATAACTGTTTTCTCTGCAAAAAATTTTATTTACTTACTGAGGATTACACCCAAGGCATTTTTGCATTGTGCTGCATTCCCAGGCCTTTTTATTTTTAGACAGGACCTTCTTAATAAACCACTAAATTGCCCAGGCTTGGCTCAAACTTACAATCTCCCTTCCTCAGACTCCTACCATGTTGAGATTACAGGTATGTGTTACCAGGCTCTGCAAGAAATTTTTAATGTTGCTTTTATTTTGAAGATACTGTAAGCTAGATATCCTATAAACCTAACCTAACTACTGAAAACCAGAAATCCCACTTGATTTCAATGCCCAAGTTTGCACTGGTGTTTATAATGGAGCTGACTGTCTAAAACAATGGCTTAACAGAAACTTTTAATGTACTATTTGGAGACTCAGGAACTTGGTTAACTTAGTTAAAATTGCCTTTTTATAAATGAAAAGGAAAAAATGAGACCCAAAGTGACTTTTCCAAGATAACAGATAAATGTATGCATAATTTCACTCACTCAAATGTTTACTGAATGCCTATTACATGTTAAGCACTATAGAAGGAAGTAAGTTGTAGAAACAAAGACTCTCGCCCTTACCTGTCAGAGCTGGGACAACAACATAAACTCTGTGATTCAGGATCCTAAACTGCACTACACAGTAAAAACAACAGCTTAGTTCCTTTTGCCCAAGATACCATTATTAGGTATCCAGATGGTTTGCCTTTGGATTGCAGAAATTTTGAGCCTCTTTTCCATGATACCTATCAGTATCCACAAACCTTTCCAGGTACTCCCGAGTCTTCCAGATTATTCAACTTCCTATTCTCCATGATGCCCTACTGCTTTCTGCTTTACCTTAGCACGTTGTCATCATCCTTAAAATACTGTCCTTATCTAATTCTTAATCATTCTTCAAGATCCTACAAAAGCACTCTTTAAAATTCCTTAATACAAATTGGGCACGGTGTGCACACCTACAATCTCATTTTCCTGGGGACAGAGGCAGGAGGATCTCAACTTCAAGCCCAGCCTAAGCAACTAAGTGAGACTCTATCTCAAAATAAAAAGGGCCAGACATGTAACTCAATGTGAAGGTCCTAGATTCAATTTCCTGTACAATCAACTAATCAATGAAAAAAATTCAATACATATTATTAGTATCATCTGTAAGGTGCTTATGCCACACACCACACACTACCTACTATAGGCTACTGCTGTAGTTCTGTGTGTATATGTAGTATATACTATGCGACTCGAAAGTGATCCTAGTTTTACTCCTGTCATTAAAACTTGCAAAACATATGTAATAAAAAAAATTGTTAGGCAGGTATGATGGCATACATCTGCAATCTCAGTTATCTGGGAGGCTGAGGCAGAAGGATCACAAATTCCAGCACAGCCCAAGCAACTTTGTGACTTAATGAGACTCTAACACAAATAAAAAAATTTGAAAAAGGCTAAAGATGTTAACTTTATGTGAAGGCTCTACGTTCAAGCGCTAGTACTGCAAAACAAAACAAAACAAAAAAACAATAAATAAGCAAACATAAAACAATTTCTACCTAATTCTAAATGCCATCCTCTTTCCGCCTTTCCAAAGTTCTTCAAAAAGGAAAAACAATTTGAATTGTCACATTCAGATCCATTTTCTAAGCAAAATATGTCAGGTTTATTCTACTTGCTAAATCTTCAACTATCAGAAAAACAAGCCCTTTTTCATACAAAACTGCCCTAGTTTTTCTTTTTTGACCAACTGTCAAATGTTCTAGTGCTACCACTGAGTTCAGGCCTAGCATCCTTCAAGATGGACTAAGATTTTAAGGCTACCAATCTAACCTATAACATAAAGAATTGCTAGAAATCATGGTATGCCTCCTTACTCTCCTCCCATCTCACCCCACTTATAGTTCCTAAGACTCAACAGAAGCAGCAGCTAACTTTAAGTCTTACACGAAAGTCTACATTATTACAACAGCTCCTATAAATTCAAGTCATCTTTTTCACACATCACTCTGCTACTACTCCAAACTTCAATAACTCTTTACTTTCTCTTGATCTCAAAGCCTTAAAGGGTCCTTTGAGGGTTATTCCCCTTTCTCCCCCAACCCTGTAAACCTGACATATCCAATCCTCTCTAGGTGAATAACTTCATGTGCTTTCTCTTCTGGCCAGGATGGTCTCCTAACCATTCTTCTTTTGGATCTTGCACAAAATACCTATGCATATCTGTAACTACTGCCATTTACCAAGAGCCCAAAGGTACCCTGCAAACATCCTCTATCCAGAAAAAAAGGTAGTCTCACTAATAAATAGATCTCAACACACTGATCAGATTTTCTTCCTATAAAAAACATCCTCTTGAGTTGGAAGAATAGCTCAGAGATTAAAGTACTTGCCTAATAAGTATAAGGCCCTGAGTTGGATTTCCCAGCACCACATACACTGGACATGGTGGCACATGCCTATACTATAATCTCAGCACTCAGGAGGCTGAGGCAGGAATATTGCTGTGAATTCAAGGCCAGTGTGGGCTACAAAGCAAGACTGTCTCAAAACAAAACAAAACAAACTTCTGGGAAAACCTAGCAAATATTTACAAAAATGATTTAAATTAAATCACAACGATCAAAACAGCAGAAGTACATGCTATTCTTTTGATTACAACAGAAAAAAAAATTAAAAGCCCAACCCACTCTATGATCTTCCAGAAATATTAACTAATTCAACTATGTCAAGATTTAAAGTATGATTAGCTAGGCATGGTGTGTCCCACCTGTAATTCCAGCACTTGGGATACTGAAGCAGGAGGATTGTCATGAGTCTGAGGCCATCCTGAGCTACACCATGAGTTCAGGACCAGGCTGGACTAGAGTGAGACTGTCTCCAAAAAATTCAGTAAATAAAAATAAAAATAAAAATCAGAAGATTTAAAATGTAATATCCACTGAAACTGCCATACCATTGTACTTCTACAAGTACACAAAGTTATTTAAGGATATTTATCTTAGCAAATCTTTTATAAAAAATTCAAGCCAGCATAAATGTTAGCTAACAGACTGATTAAATAAAGACATACATAATCATCTTATAGAACACTACTGATAAAAATCCATATTTACTGATGTGGAAAGATAAGGTGGCAATCATATTTTAGATGCACACTCTGAATTTATGTATGGAAAGTTACACCGTGGAGATTCTTTACAAGGCACACTGTACGACACAGTACACAGGAATCGTCACTTTACCTTTCCGTCTCTGTCCCACCTCCCCCCTACGCGTTGTCAGGTTTCGTGCTGCTTTTCCCTTAGCTGGTGAAGCCTTTTCAACTCCTGCAGTTCCCCATGCTCTTCAAGATTCCTTTCCTCCTTTGCAAAAGCCTTCCAACTCCTCCTGCACAAGCAACCCTTTTTTTTGTTTTGCTTTTTTTCCAGTACTGGGCACTGAGCCCAGGGCCTTCACATTGGGCTACATCCTCAGCCCTATCCGGCCCTCCTTTATTGAAGCAGCATCTCACTAAGTCACTAAACTGTCCAGGCTGGACTCAAACCTTGCTCCTCTGCCTCAGCATCCTAGAATGCTGGGATTATGGGCCTGTGCCAACAAGCCCTGCCAGCTTCTTGGTTTTTATTGTTTTGTTGTTTGTCTTTATAGCCCTCTACGACATATAACCATTTACAATACTTATTCTGTACAATTTTTTGTGTTGTATGTACTTATTGTTTTTTTTTTTTTTTTTGAAGGAAGCTCTCACTCTGCAACCCAGGCTGGTCCTGAACTCACTCTGTAGCCTAAGACTCACAGCAATCCTCCTGCCTCAGCCTCCTGGATGCTTGCTAAGATTACAGGCATGCCACCGCACCCAGTTTATGTGTTGCTGGGGAATCAACGCAGGGCCCTGTGACTGCTAGGCAAGCATTTTAACCACTGTGCCACTCCTTCAGCCTTTATTCTATTTACTGTCAACATTATTTATTCCTGGCTTTACATATAAACTTTTTCCTACTATAATGTCATTGTACATTATTTCCATTCCTCCCTAAATAAGTCAATCTCATCAGTGAAATCCCAGTTCAAAGTTCATCTCCTCAGACCTGGAGGAGGAACACTGAGGTCAAAGTGCTTGCCTAGCAAGTACAATGCTCAGTGTTCCATTCCCCAGCACCACATAAACTGGACATGTGGTACAAATCTACAATCCCAGCAGTCCAGAGGATGAAGCAGGAGGATTGCCGTATTTCAAGGCCAGCCTGGGCTACAGAGTGAGTTCAGAACCAGCCTGGACTACAGAGGGAGACCATGTCTCAAAACAAAACAAAACAAAACAAAACAAAACAAAACAAACAAACAAGAGTTCACTTCCTCAGGAAAACATTACTAATCCCCTGAGTCTCATGTCACCTCCTATTGTTTGGTTCTTTACTGTCCTCCCCAAAACCTCATGTATTTGGATGTAGTGAGACACATGGGAACTGTGGGCTGTTGGGGGTTGGGGCCTGGCTGGAAGGGGCAGATGTTTGGTGCTTAAGGTGGAGGAACTGTGTCCATTTATTGAGACTGGGAGCACCACGGCTGAGCTTTCAGGTGTGTGTTATATACTGGTGGGGCAGGAAGTGAGGAAGGGGAAAGCACCCTGGGCATGGGGGGCTGAATTGGCAGCTTCAACATCTAAGTAAAAGAAGAAACATTACATTCTTCCTGGGAAGGCTCTGGCTTTGTGTGAGTCTCCAGACATGGACTGGCTCCTTACTCACCTGGCTTTCTGTCTCCAATGTCCCAAGTAGCTTTCCAGCCTTTGCCCTGTGCTTTCCCCACTGCTGCTGCCCACAAGTGGACTGTGTGGAGCCTCCAGAAACTGTGAGCTAAATGAATTTTTTCTCCCTTAAGTTGTGGATATCAGGTATTCTGTCACAGCAGCAAGAAAGTAACTAAGACATCACCATGGAACTTTCCTACACAAGACTCTAGATATGTAATTTCTGTGTAAGTGGTCAATGTCTTTGTTCTTGCCTATTAAGTTTAGAAGTGCACAGAATTGAATTCTCTGCACCAAGAATACTTTCTGCACAAAGTTGTTGACTATGAAAATATCAAGTCCACACTAACATGATCTCAAAAACTCTGCAATTCTTCATTTTACTAATCTTGATCAGTATCCACATTCAAATCAATTTTAAGTCCTTATTTGGCTACTGTACTATGAGTAAAAGTTTAGTTAATATAAATTTAAATAAAAATCTGTTTTTACTAACTTGTGATATTTAATAATGCAATAAATGACCTCTAATGATTAAAAAATCTGTTCGTAAGTTTCTATATTTACATCTTAAAACTTAAATCAGAAGTTGATGGTTCCAAAACTATAACAGCTGATAAAGATTTGAAAATTCTACCAAACTGTTTGTTTTGAAAATTTCACTTCATCTATTATTTTCAGTAATTATCAAATGTTCAACTATTAGCCTAAAGAGTTGCATCAGTAGTCTCTTTAAACTGCAGCAACTATACACTGATAACATTTTAAGTGAAATACATGAGGAAAACAAAGCACGCACGTCAAACATCATGCCTATAAATAGCTACCACAATCCACTTACACATAAAAACCAAAGCAAAGGAAGTGTAATAAGGGAAGTTCTTTTGAATGTTCACTGCTTGTCAAACAAACAGAATAATCTGTTCCTATCTATGAAATCAATGTTACCAAAGACTCAGATACACCAAATACCGTGCCTTTTTTTTTTTTTTGTAGACTTCATATCAATCTTGTTTTTACAATGAAATCTTTAGCTCCTGGCATCTGGCAGGTAATGAATGAACTGTTTACTGAAAAACACACATGAAACTACAGCAGGCAACTTTGTCATAAGCTTCTCTAAGTCAATTCCTTTGTGCATTAAGTGGCTATTTTGTACTACTAACAATTACATAAACAGTATAATTACCAGACACGTTCAGCTATGGTTATTTAAGATAAAGTATTTATAATATAAAATAAGGAGTCGAGATTAATTGAAACTAAGTCAAAAGTAGCTGTCTTTTAAAATTACGTCAAACTGAGTGAGGTGTACAACTGGAACGCTGCCCCTTCGGCCCTGGTCCACCACATTGGGGGAGATCCCCTCTACAGAGATGTCCCTGTGTCATGCATTTACAGATACCCACTCTGGGTGTGGGGTTCCTGACAAGCCTCCAAACAGTGGATTTATTTTCATCAGGAGTTACCAAATAAAGGTCAATACAACTCACTTACTTGTAAAACCTTTATATTGAATCCAATGCTCCTAACTCTGCAGCATACCATGGTTAAGTACAGATCCAAGCAAAGAAAAAAATATTACTGAAAAACCGTATTTCATAGTGCAATGAGGTTTTAAATGGAAGTTTTAGATTTTTCATGTTTATCCTCAACTGCATTAGCATTCTCCCCTTTCCCGAACTAATTTTTTGTTGTTGTTGCTGTTGAGACAAGATCTTGCTCTGTGGCCCATGCTGGACTTGAACTCATAGCAAACCTCCAGCTTCTTCCTCCCGAGGGCTGGGATTAAAGGTGTGTGCAACCACACTCTGTTTACACAGTGTGGGGAATCAAACTCCTAGCCGTGGCTTGCTAGGCAACAACTCTAACCCCTGTACTATTCCTCTAGCTCCCAAACTAACTTGTAAATGAATGTCAAGAGGTTCTTCCAAAACTAAAACCTAACATTCATTTTACTATAAACATTTTAATCTCTGGGAAAAGAACAACAAAAGCTAAATTGATATATATTTGGTGAAACATAATAAAGTTATTTTACACATACAAACTGTGTGCAAGCGCTCTTACGCACACCTTTATCATGTAACATGCACAGGTTGATTGCAAAAGAAACTTTTTTGGTGCTAAATATTAGAGCCTTCACACAGAGCTATATACCCAGCCCATTTTTTTATTTTTTTGTTTTGCGATATGGTCTCTCTAAGTCTCTAAACTGCCCAGGCTGAGCTCCAAATTGTGATTCTCCTGCCTTGGCCTCCCGGAGTGTTGGGAAATCTTCAAAGTTGAAACAAGCCTACACTTGAGGAATAAACAAAGAGAAAGTAAGTATCATAAGTTCAGTGGCAGTGTTTTTAACTTTTTTCCTAAAGCTCAATATGAAGAATTTAATGTTAGTCCCTACATTTGTTTACTCACTTTGAAAACCTTGTTATGAATATCCTCAGTGGAAAATACACCTGGCAACTGTGACAAACATTCAACACAAATGTAAAAAGTATTTTGGGAAAGTAAGAGATAGTAAGTATACATAATACCTTGAAAATTACAGTCTTTTAAAAACTCCAGTACTTAAATCTAACAGATTACAATCCTTAACAATCTTTACAGATTGGTAAATGATTACCACTTTCTAATAAAATATTAAGCAGTGGTGGGGGCACAATCTCACGGTGGAGCAGTTCTCAGCACGGCAAAACTGGATTCGATCCCCGGCACAAAAATTAATGAATAAATAAATAAGAGAAAAAGAAGGATCCGATCATGTTCTATTTCCAGTATTATGCTTTTGCGATGAAAAAGAAATCTGGACATCACATATAAGTAGGTCAATACGTGAACTTTCAAAAAGCCGAGTTTAAATGTTTACTGAAAACAGCAACATTTCAAAGTACCAGGACTCACGATCTACTAACCTGAGAGAACACTCCAGCAACTCATTCGTGCCATGGCACAGTTTCGTGAAGGAAGGCGGAAAGTCGGGGGCTTTTCAGACCCCAGCCTTCTCCAACCCAACTCACAGAATGCATCCGGTTCCTGCTTTTACCACTTCACTCACTTCACTAACAGATTGTTAAAAAGCCAATTACAAACCAACGCCACAAACTGCCACATTCCGGGTGCATGCAGGAAACACCGGAAGGATGGAGATGACCGAGCAAGCCGCCTCCAAGAGCCGGGTACGCGGCGACAGGACCGAGGCTGCTGCCGGACAGCCAGCCGGAAAGTTGGGGAGCGCCGCGCGCGGCTTCTCGGCCACCCGACCCGCTCCACGCCAGCCAATCGCCGGAGGCCTCCCTCAACTGCCACCCGGGCGGGTCTCGGAACAAGGCACCTGGCCTGCCCCGGTCCCCTCGACACCGGATTAACCTTCGCCGGGCCGAGCAGAGACTGCCCGGCCCGGCCCTGGCGGCGACGGGAGGGCGAGACGGAGACCGACGCCGGCACCCCTCACCACGCCTCGGCGGGGCCGCGTGACGCCGCCGCACCCCGCACCGGCCGGTGCCCCGGTCCCTGCCGGCCGGGTTTGACCTTCTCCCGGCCCGCGGCCCCATCCCCGGAGGCTGGAGGAAGGGAGCAGCCGCCGCGGAGGGGCAGACGAGGGGCCGCGCTCCGGCCGGCGCAGGCCGCGAAGCCGGGGCCTGGCGTGGAGGCGGCGCCGCGGCCTGCGCAGACTCACCAGATCTGGAACTTGAGCAGCGGCCCTGTGGCGTACTGCATCTTTAACCGCTCGCTGGGCACGCCGCCCAGGTTAGCCGAGGCCTCGCTTCGTGCCACCGCCGACGCCGCCAGCAGGAGAAGCAGCAGGAGCCTCATCTTAGGGGAGACAGCCACCCCGGGCGCCGTCAGACGGAGACTGCCGCCGGCCGAGCCAGCCGGCGCGGCCCCGCCCCTGCGCAAGCGCGGTGAGCCGCGCGCCGGGAGCGCGCCGGGAGTACCGTGCAGTGCGCCTGCGCGCAGGCTCGGGCCAGCGCTGCTCACCTATTTCGCGGTGTTCGTCGGGCACCATCTTGGATGTGTGTAGGGGCGGAGAGGCAGCGGGAGGCAGAAGCGGATCACAGGAGCTAGTGGGCTGTCCGAAGAGCCCTGAAGTATTGCTTTGGGCAGATCTGGGTTCCATACCCGATTTTATTAATACAGACATTTCGCTGCCCCTGAGAGGAATGCCTTCTACCTAACCCTGATTGAGGGGAGGGAGCGGGAAGGGGAGCTCCCGGCTGTCATGCAAAAACATCACTTTTGTCTTCAAGAGTTTAAGAGATGGTTTCTTCTGAAGTCAAATAGGAGTGACCAGGCCCAGGAACATGCATTCAGGATTTCCCATACAATACGTTCCAATGAGCAGCAGTTATATATAATATTTATAGTTACAGAATAGAAGAAAACCATAAATCAAAGCTCAATCTGAAAGTATTGGTGGAAACATCAGGTAGGTGGGTCACCCCCGGTGGGAAATCGCTCCTATGGGCTTCGGATGTTCTCTAGTGGCGCTCTTAGCTCCTGGGTTGGTGGGAAGCTAGGGTTTTCGCTTTTACGTCTTAGGAATGTTACCTACCAAAGGGTTTATCACAGGATTTTAGTTAAATATAGAGGAGGACAATAGACCCAGCCATGAAAAAGGGCTAAGATAGCAGCCCCAGACCAGGCACAATATCCCAGTCTCTCCACAGGTTCTCCAGAATCCAGTTAGTTAATCAATAGTCTCGTTGTGCGTGAGGCTATTTTCGGGGATTGTCTGTTATGGCTCTCTATGATAATGCTCAGCATTCATGGCTTTTCCTTTTAACTCCCTCCCATTTTATTGACATGTATAAGTGCAAAACATAAAATTGACATCAATCTTGAGTATTTTGTGCACATACACGTCTCTCTTTTGGCTTTTCCTTTGATCTTATACTATCTCTCTTCTTGGTCTCACTCTGTAGTCCAAGCAGGTCCTGAACTCACTGTGTAGCCCAGGCTGGACTTGAATGGCCTTGAACACAGGGCAAACCTACTGCCCCAGCCTCTGGAGTACTGGGATTACAGATGTATGCTAGATGTCTGACTTACGTGGTGCTGGGGAATCGAACCCAGGGCCTTTGTGATGGAAGGTGCCAGGCCACCACAACTGTCTGAGGTGCACAGCACAGCAACTATTTGAAGCCACCCCAACTATCTGAAAAATGGGATGGTTATCTGAAGCGCATCTGTCCACCCCCAGGGCATGCTGCTGGGACAACAGAAATGAGAGTAAGAGCCTTATCTTCAGGACCAGACTGGCCACACAACTATAGGCCTGCCTCAACTTTTCTCCACATCTCCCTCACCCAATTCCAACAACTGCCTCAACTTTGCCCCACAAACGTGCCCCACAACCTTGCCATCCTACCCTATGAAAACCCTTTAGTCATAGGGAGAGATGCGCTCTGCTCCTCCTGGGCCAGAGATCCTCTCTGGCTTTTTCTACCAATAAAAGTCTGTTGCACCGTTGAGGTCAGGTCTGCCTTTTTCTTCCCCTTTTCCTACCAAGTACTCTAGCTACTAAGCTACATCCTCTAGCCCCATTATCTCTCTCCTGAAGTAATGTTTAAAAGAATTTTCAGAAAAAGCAAATTTTCAAATATACAAGAGTAATTACCTTGCTTATTAACTTTAACAATATCTGGCATTTTACAGATCTGTTATAATCTAGAATTATTTAAGTATATATCTTTTTAAATTTTGGAGAAAAAATCATAGTATCCCACCTTAAAAATTAGACAATATGAAAAATCTAGTCAGTTCAAATTTCTTTTAATAATTATTTTCTATTTTTTATTGATTTAAGTCAGTATCAAGTTAAATTTATATATTGTCTTTGATTTATGTTTTTTGTTTGGTTTGGTTTGTTTTTTTGAGACAGGGTCTCACCCTGTAGTCCAGGCTGGTTCTGAACTCACTATGTAGTCCAGTTTGGCCTTGGACTCAGGACAATCCACTTGCCTCAGCCTCTTGATTTATGTCTTTTTGGTCTTGTCAAAGTCTTGAAGACCAGGAATAATTTTGAACAATTTTGTATGTTATTTTCTATAGCAAGAAGGAATACATATCCTGGGGAGCTGTAGGAAGTGTCAGTAATGCAGTGTTAGGAAAACTCTAATATAGAATCTGGTCTTCGGTCAGGCTATTTGGGTAAGGGTGCTGGATGCTGGGCCATTCTGTGAGTAAGTATTTCAATAAATCTTCAGGGAGATAATGTTATGTATATACATTTTTAACCAAGAACCCTAACTTATAGCAGTCTCTCTTCTTTTTTGCCTAAAGCCAGGCTTAGGTTTTCTAACTGTTGCCACCCCCAGCCAACTCTTAAACATAGAATTATAGACAGACAGTACAGTAATGTACTTGGCTTTTATATACTAGATTGGGAGTACCTGGAAGGCAATTACACAGGTGGCATAACTCTAGGCAGCAAGTGATCCAGGCCAGCAAGCCCAGAAGCTAGCCAGCAGTTTGTACCAGGAACGATCTAGGACAGGTCTAGGGTAAAATTTTATTTTTGAAGTCCCATGATCTAAAAACACAGGGCTTAAACATAATAACATGCAGAAGGGTAACAGTAATATAGTTACTAGGGCTTTAGGGTGGAAGCCCTGACTCTCGGAGTCTCAACAGGCCAAACTCAACCACTTGCCCACAGTGTCGACTAAGAAGACAAACAGTTAAGTGCTGTGGTACACACCTGT
Source organism: Ctenodactylus gundi (assembly GCA_004027205.1). NCBI lineage: Eukaryota > Metazoa > Chordata > Mammalia > Rodentia > Ctenodactylidae > Ctenodactylus > Ctenodactylus gundi. Next base: position 114,336 of record PVKB01004400.1, on the reverse strand, counting down.
AATTCCAGCATGCCAGAGGCCGAGGCAACACAATCTCAAGTTTCAGCCTGACCTGGGCTACAAAATGAGACCCTGGCTGAAAAACTAAAAGCATAAACAAAGGAGATAAACAGCAAGGAAGGACACGAAAAGAGCTTTAGCCAGTATAGCACATTAGAGACACAAAGAGGTTCCAGATCTACTTTCAGGTGGAGCCCAGTGGCACAGGCCTGGAATCCCAGCACTCTGGGAGGCACAGACAGTGTATGTTTAAGCCCAGCCTGAGCAATTTAGCAACTTGGCAAGAACCCGTCCTGAAGTCAAAAATCAGAAAAGCACTGGAGATGTAGCTCAGTGAGGAAGTCAAAGGTCCTGTGCTCAGATCCCAGAACCACCACCAAAAGAAAAGAAAAATCTGTCTTCAACAGGCTGACAGAAACTTTGGGATTTTACAGAAAAGGAAAACGAAATGGCTGGGGGTATAGCTCAGTGGTTGAAGCACTTGCCTAGCAAGTGCAAAGCCCTGTATTTGAGTCCTTATTATGCAGTTAATTGTGCATTTCTATAATCAGAGCAATCAAGAGCTGAGACTAGAAGATTGCCCTGTGTTTGAGGTCAGTCTGGGCTACTAGTGAAGTCAGGATCAGACTGGATTACAGAGAAAGAATCTGTTTCAAAGAAAAAAAGAGAAAAGGTGAATAAAGGTGACGGTTAGAGGTTTTCATAGCTGGGAGAGCAGATAAGCAGATAATCTTGGTCAAGCTGTTGTCTAGTTAATTATTATCTCTGGAATAGTTCTACAAGATTCTGGGAGAGCGATCATCCCTTGAGTGGGCAGTTCTGTTTCCATCCTGAGATAATGGCTTCTGCTCAGGGGGCTGTGGGGTCCCTGTGTGGTATCTCCTATGCTGAACTTCACCACCGTTGCCATACACAAAGAGCTTGGCTGTCTGTGTATGACCCTCACTATTGTGGTCTGAAACTGGAATGCCCCCTAAAAGTCTCAGGTATTTAGATTCTATGGATTATTATCTATGGAGCCATGTGCTATTTGTAGATTGGGGCCTGGTCTGGAGGTGTGGATTAGGGGTGTGTGGTGGAAGAGACATGTAAGCAGATTATAGATTACAGGTGTGTGGACTAGATTATAGGTGAGTGGGAAATTATAGATTACAGGCATGTGGTGGATTAAGGATTTAAACCTGGAAGGTACAGAACACTGAAGCTGGACCCAGAAGGGTCACTGGGAAAGAACCTGGAAGGATGAATGCAACGCCCTACCTCTTGGATTTGGCTTCCTGTTTGCAAAGCTGTGAGAAGCAGCCTCCACCTCTACCTCCACCATGTGCTTTCACTGTTGCTGGCTGAAGGGACTGTGACCTTCTGAAACTGTGGGCTAAATTAAATTTTTCCTCCTGTAAGTTGTGGACACTGGCTATTCTGTCCCAGCAACAGAAAAGTAACCAAGACACTGGCTTAAGAGATGGCTCCTCCCTCATTCCTTCCTGGCTATGGTGACCTTCTCAGCCAGCCCTAGCAACTGTCACAAGTGTCAGCATAACAACTTTGCAGTTGGCTAACTGACGACAACTCTGACCTGTCTTCCTTACCCTTTTGCCAGCCTGCTTTTCCAACCCATCAGGCAACTTTGTTTTGTCCTCTTCTGCCCAGTCCCTGGCCCACACACTGGCTAAACAGCCCAAACCCCCCACCCTCATGCTGGCTGATCCACCACACTACAGAAAAGCTCAGTTCACTGTGTGTAATCACCTTTTCCTTATCCACTTAATCCTGTTATCCCCCGTTCTTATTCCCTTTATCCCATATGCCTCAGCCTTTATACCTTAGACCCAGCCATATGCCCAGACCTGCTAGCCAGCATAGGGTCGTGGGGCAGCCTTATGCCTAGACTTGCTACCCAGAGATAAGGTAACAGGGGCAATAAACTATCAATGCAAAAATATTACTTTTAATTTGAAGAGTGTAAGAGATAGCTTATTCTGAAGCCAAGTATGAGCAACCAAGGCCCAAGAACATGAATTCAGGTTTCCCCAAATAGCATGTTCCAAGGAGCTGCCTATTGCACACAATATTTGTGAGTTACAGAACAGATGAAAGTCATAAATCAAAGCACCTTTACAGAGCACTGATGGGCAGTCCATGGCAGGAAAGTGATGACTGCGACCTCTTGTCTGAGACCAGAGCAGCCTGAGGACAGTGAGGTAGAGGTCCTAGCTGACTGGCTTCTGGAGCCACCATGGACACAGTGGAGGTGGGGTTCCTGGCAGAGAAGGAGCTGGTGACCATCATCCCCAACCTCAGCCTGGATAAGATGGGGGCGGGAAGGGACTTTCGGCCGTTTAGCCACGGCTTACCCTGGACATGCCTCTGTGGCTGGCGATGGACCTGAAGCACACACCAAAGTGCTGGCTGCTGCCCCTGTGGGGACAGATGTCGGAAAGTTGGAGAAGATGAGGGATTATTGATGGAGGACGTGGGGGGCCCTTTACCCCGTGCCTAGCCCCTGCTACATGGAATTCACCAAGCCCCTGCTGAGCAGGGGAGTGGACCTCACCCCGGGAGCCCGTGCCCGGGGGGCGTGCCATTTCTTCCTCCTAGCGTGTCCTACTAAGCACATGGCAGCACTGGCTGCCTGAAGCATGGGAGGAATTTGGAAAGTAGACAATAAACATGAATCTGAGTCCTAGGCCTGGGAAGAAGTTGATTAGAAAAACAAAACTTATCCAGTTGAATAATCATGGAAGGGAAGAAGACTACAGACAATGTTGGTGATATTGTTGGTGTGCAGTCTCCTAGGCCTTGAGCCTTGCACGGTGCCCGCCCTCACGTCACCCGGGCACCATGGCTGTGGTCCAACTCTTCAAGCCGGGGCGGATTATGTCTTTACACCAAAGAATCAGACCCAGAGGATTAGGGTCAGAAGATGGGGGCTCTGTAACTTACAGTGCTGTTCCCATGCTTCAGAGGTCCTACAACCTCGAGTTAGGGATGAAGTAGAAGGACTCACAAAACAGAATAGCAAACAGTATTTATTGTGAAGACTTACTACAGTAAAGGATGCACAGCAAAAGCTGCAGGGAAGATACGCATCCGGAGAGTCCTGACAGGCTAGAGGGCTGCGGCCACGCCACCCCCAATGCATCTGGTCTCCACAGAAGGGCCAGACACAGGCAGTCTTCTTAGTTTCCTTGTCATTTCTCATAGGATCTCTGTCTCCTCTCTCTCCTTCTGTTTCTATCTGCCTCTTTCTCTCTCGTCTCTCACTCTCACTCCCACACTCTCTCCATGAGTGTGTGGTATGTATCTGTTCAGGGTAGCCTCTTTGAGTTTCAGGGTCTGAGGCTTTTATGAAGAAGTGATTTAGGCATATCCCGTTTATTGGCCATAGCAATCAAAACTTAAAGATCAAAAAATAAAATCATACATACTTTATAACTTTTTTATGTTTGTGCAAAACAACCTGATGTATTAGGGTTTCTGGAGAAACAAGACTATTCATAGAATAGACAGATGTGTTATGATGATTGGCAAGTCTGATGATCTGCCATCCACTAGTGGCTTCACTCAAAGTTAGTGACATCATTCAGTTTCAATGCAAAGCCCTGAGAACCAGAGAAGCTGGTGATATAAGTCAGAGTCTGAGGCCAAACATATCCCAGGCCTGAGAACCAGGAGCACTGATGCCAGATTTCCCAAGGGGATGAAAAGGTGAATGTTCCAGCTCTTGCAGATACCATTTCTGTATGACATGATGGCACATGCTTATAATCCTATCACTCTGGGAGCTGAGACAGGAGGATCCCAAGTTTAAGCCCAGCCAGGGCTTAGTGACTTAGTGACTTAGCAAGCCCTGGCTTCAAAATGTAATTAATTAATTAATAAAAAGGGCTGAGGATATAGCTCCTTGTGGAGACTGGCTTCTATTCCCAGTACCTTAAAAAAAAAAGTATGCATGGGTCATTGTTGTGTGTGTATATAACAACATCATCAATCTGTTACTAATGTTCTGAAGGATACACTGTCCAGACAGTAATGAGTCAACAACCAAACCTGCTATGTTAACTTTCTTTTCTCTTGCTCTTCCCAACAGTGTTTTAAGGTTTATGGTTCTTATTTTTGTTGTGTATTAGATAGAGTAGGCTACTACACTCCAAACTTAGAGGCTTAAGAACAAAGTTCATATCGTATAAGACCTCTAAGGAGAGTGTTCCAACTGGCGGGCATGTCTTCCCATCCAGTCTTTCAGGTATGCAGACTGACAGATTCTGCTATCTTCAGCACAGAGTTTCTAAGATTCTTGTCATTATCAGATCAACAAAGAAGGGGAAAGATGAGAAGTTCCCAGAAAGGAGTTGTCTTTTTGTGAACACGAGATGTAGTAGCTTAGTCATATGGCCACTCCTAGTTGCAAGAGGACTGGGAATATACACCCTAACTGGGCAATCAGGTACCAGTCACATCTCTGGGTTACAAGTGTCACAGCAAATTTGAGTGAAGGCCAGTAGTCTGTGCATCAGTGTGAGAGTGAGCCATGTGTGCTACTTGCTGTTCAGAGGATTGGTTTCCGGTGATAGCACTTGCTTCTGTATCCAAACCTGACTGACTCCTTCAGACCTCATGTGGGAATGAGAATGAAACCAGGTACCACCACGAAGGGCGAGCCCTTGAGTGAGGGTCCCCAAGTTGAAGCAGATTTATATACAAGGAATCACAAAATGGCTGATTCTTGATAGGGGACCTGGATGACTAGAGGACAGAAAAGAAAGATGTGTTTTATTGCATAAATAACTTATATCTTTAAGTTGTGTCCTTTTGTCTTATAGTGCTTACTCAGAGAGTAAATGAAAAGCTGTGCTGCCCATGGTGATGCACGCCTATGATTCTAACATTTGGAGGCTAAGGAATAGGATCTTGAGTTCAAGTCCAGTCTGGGCAACTTAGCAAAACTTTGTCTAAAAAACCCCCCAAAACCAAAAACTAAAAGCCAGTGAGAATGTAGCTCAGTATTAAGAGTGCCCCTCTGCTGAATCTCTAGCACCTAAATAAATAAATAGCTGGAGGCATAGCTCAGAGTTTAAAGGGCTTACCTAGCAAACTAAGGCCCTGGGTTTCATTACATAGCATCACATAAGTTGGGCCTGGGAGAGTATGTCTGTAATACCAGCATTTGGGAAGCTGAGGCAGGAGGATTGCCAGTCTGGGCTACAAAATGAGTTCAGGACCACCCTGGACTATAGAGCAAGACCTTGTCCCTCCCACCTCCTAAAAAAGCCCCCAAATGCAAAAATAAATAAATTAAAAGCCAGATGTGGTAGTGCACATGTCCAATCCCAGCACATGGAAGGCTGACCCAGGAGGACTATGATTTCAAGGCCATCCTGGGAGATCCTAAAGGATCACTTTTAAATCAGGTTTTATTTAAAAAATTTTAAAAACCAAAATTTATTTATTGGAATGGCTTCCAACACATCTTGGCTCATAGTATTGTTCATGCAGCTTTCTCCTAAAGGAACAACCTGTGAGTAAGCCTTTATTTTCCTCTCACAGGGCAGAGCAGCCAACACAAACTACTGTTTGGGCATGACTCAAGCCCACGGTGGTTTTGTAGCATCTTCAGCATTTTACGTCCATGACGTAGTAACTGGGGCTCTATAACAGTGCTCTGCTTCCACTTGTCTTCTGGAGAGGAACATGCCTTAGCAAGAGTCATGTTTTTGGAGGGAGGTTACCTCTGCCAGAAAGGTGATCGGGTGTCTTAACATAATGTTCTTCATATATTTTGAATAACTTCTTTATCAGATACTTTTTTTTTTGTACTGGAGGCTTATCTTGGGGCTTTCACACACAACTGCATCCTCAGTGCTTTTTACTTTTTAAGACAAGGTGTCGCTAGGTTGGTTGTTAAAATGCCCAGGCTGGGCTGACAATTGTGATTCTCAGCCTCCTAGAGTGCTAGGATTTTAGGTATGTGCCACTATATCTTGCTAACTTTTTGCAAATGTCCTGTAGCCATCTTTTCTTTCCCTTGATTTTTTTCCCCCTAAACACAGCTAAGGTCTCCATGGGCCCACCTCAGCATATAATAACTCCTTCTATGGGTAAGTGAATATGTTGCATTTGGTGCCAAGAGGTTACTTAATATAGAACAAGTTTAGGAAAAGTCTGGAATAAGTCTGATGGTAGGGCCTAGGGGGCTTACTCAGTGCAACAATGGGAAAAGAGCATTACTCAAGTCCTCTAAAATGGCAATTTATTTTTAATTAATTAATTTAACATTTGAGACAGTCTTGCTAAGTTGCGTGGCTGGGTTCACATTGGCAACCCTCCAGCCTCGGTCTCTCACAGCAGCAGTACAGGCATGTGCCTCCATGCTTGGCAAGGTGCTAAGTTTTAAGCCAGTGTCTCAGTTACTTTTTCTTTGCGGTGACTCAATACCCAACATCCACAAATTTAGGGGAGGAAAGGTTTATTTTAACTCACAGTTTCAGAAGGTCACAGTCCATTCAGGGGCTCCTGACAGCAATGAAGTACATAGCAGAGGCAGAGGTGGAGGCAGTTCCTCACAACATCACAAACAGGAAGCAAAGTTGAGACTAGTTGAGACCCGTAGTCCAAGGAAGACAGGAAGCAGCTTATATATCTTTTCAGGTTTCATCCCAGTTATCAGAGCTCCTGGGTCCAGGTGTGGAAGGTGTGGTAAACCACCACTACACGCTGTTAATCCTAATTTACATGCTGTTAATCCAACTTACACACTGTACTCCAATTTACATGTCTGTAGTCCACCCCTCCAGACTAGGCCCCAATCTCTCAACAGCACATGGTTCTATAGACAATCTATAGCATTTAAATCCATGAGACTTTTGGGGGACATTCCAGATCCAAACCATAATAGTAATACATTTTCAGATATTTTCTAAAATTTTGTAACTTCTAATTAATTTCCCTATACTCTAATCTTGGGAACCCTCTTGTGGTCATATGAGGAACTGTCAAAATGCTTCATTTTCACATTTATTTCAAATACATATAAAATACCTTTAAAAGTATTCTATTAACTTTCAATTTAAGATAACAAAATAAGGACCCAGAGGAAAGTAAAGTACATGCCTGACAAACTCAAGGCCCTGAATTTGATTCCCCAGCACCGCATAAACTGAGCATGGTAGCACATGCCTGAAATCCTAGTACTTGGGAAGCTGAGTTAGGACGACTGCCTGAGTTTGAGGCCAGCCTGGGCTACAGAGTGAGTTTGGGACCAGCCTGGATTACACAGTGAGACCCTGTCTCACACACACACACACACTCCACAAGATAAGGAATCGCATCACATATATCTGACTCTCCTCAGGATCTTTGTTGTAGAAAAACAGTAATTCCACAACATCATAAAAAAGAATCAATGGTTAAAAAACTTTAGAAAATTCAAAGTAGATGGATTTGAAACAATATGTTTGCCCATCACATCCATGGAACACAAGGGCTGTACTGAAGGTAGGAGCTGTTCAGGTCCTGGAAGGGCTCTAAGAACCCTGCGTAATGCTACAGAGATGAGACCATTAATCACGATGTCAACTTGAATGGATTCAGAAACATCCAACACTGAGTAAAGTAGTCCTGTATGTGTCTATGGATGACTGACACATAGGCCAGCAAGCTGAGGGAGGAAGACCTAACCAACAGGCTTGTGGTCTGGATGGAATAAAATGTGAATGAAGGAAGTGTACCCATTCTGAAGAGGGCCAGTCCTCCCGGGGCACGAGCCCTCTGATGCCCTTGCTGTTGGAGAGCTGCCTACCAACGCAGGCTTGCACTGGAGACTCCACAGTAGGCGTCAGCCCTTCAACTGTGGGTGGGTGCTGTGTGCTTGTTCCCTCTTGTTCTGTGGCTTCCATGTTCATGGACTGAGCAGCTACTGGATCCTCCAGCTCTTTAGCATGTATATGGATGTTGCAGACTCTGGCTTCTGATCCTATAAGCCTAATAAATCCCCTTGTATAACTATACATTTGTTTTCTATTGATTCTAGAAAACCCTATTTTGTGGTTTGGATCTGAAATGTCCCCCAGAACTCTCATGTATCTGGATGTTATGAATTATCTGTGGAACCATGTACTGTTAGAACAAGACTGGAGTCTGGTCTGGAGGGGTGGGTTATGGGTATGTGGTGGAAGATAGGTGTGTGGATTGGATTAAAGGCATGTGGTGGGGACTTAAACCTGAAAGGGGTGGACACTGAGGCTGGACCCAGAAGGTGTGAATCACTGGGACCCCATCTAGAAGGGTAAATAAAACTTTCGCTCTTTCTCTCACACTTGACTTGATGTGGCTTGGCTTCCTGTTTGCAATACTGAGGAGCAACAGCCTCTACCTCTGCCTCTGCCATGTATTTCCACTGTTGGTGGTTGCCCATGCATTGACTGTGACCCTCTTGAAACTGTGAACTAAAATAAACTTTTCCTCCCCTAATTTGTGCATGTTGAATATTTAGTCAGAGTAATGAAAAAGTAACTAAGACACCCTAATGTGAGAGAAGGAATGAACAATGAAACAGCAGCTCAAGCAGCTGATTAGAACACAAGCTGAGGAAGTACGCAGACTTTCTCCTGTAAAGAACACATTGTCAGAGCTTCCCCTCTCTCCTGAGTCCTGCAAACTTCTTTCTAAAGATAGTACTGAGCCTCAGGCGATCCAGATCTCCGACTTCTAGAGTAAAAGTAAGGTCTGTCCCTGTAGGAGAAAGAAGGCATTTACTCTGAAACGGTGGGGGTCCCATTCCATTCCACCACCACATTAACAGGACACCTGCCTGTCACACAGCCAACTGTAAGTAGCAAATCGGTTCCCATTCAGGGATGGCCTTTGTGTCAACAGGTCTCCACAACTGTAGCAGTGTCCATGTACGATACCTAACCTCACTGACCATGGTGCTGAGCTGTCCCTATCCAATCATAATCATATGCGGGCCTGTGAGTGACCCTGATCTGGAGAGGTTACAGTTTCAGCAGGACTATGGCTATTAATGGATTATGTCTTTAGGTGAAGACTTTCTGACTGCTGGGACAAATACAGGACACCTGGCAACTTGGAGGAATTGGAGGGAAGCTGCTTGGACCATGGCACTCAGGAAGCCAGCAAGGGGAGTTGTGGGAACAAGCATAGACTCTTCCAGGTTATGTCCTAATGATGCACTTCTCCAATCCATTGATGAATAGAGCACCCCATGATCTAATCACCTCCCCATAGCCCCATGTCTGAGCACATAAGACTGTTAGGGGATGGTTCAGATCTCAAGTCATAACAAAAGATGAAAAGTGAAAACTACTGAATGTAAACAAACAGGTGGGGCTGATGAATGAAAAAAAATACTTGGTTATGATCTGACTCAGCAATTCCACTTTTACAGGATTATATGGTGAATACAAAAAGCAAAATATTAATATATCATTATTTCCACGGTATTCTGTTTTGTTTTTATCTTTGATAGGGTCTCGGTCTGTAGTCTAGGTTGGACCTAAACTCACTATGTAGCCCAGGCTGGCCTCAAACTTACAGTAATCCTCCCCTAGCCCCTGGCGTGTACCATCACACCTGGCTTACATGGTACAGGGGAATCAAATTCAGAGCCTTGCACTTGTTAGGCAACTCTCTAATCACTGAGCAACACCACTGGCTCATTATTTCATTTTCTATAGGAAAGGATTAGTAAAATTTTTTCTGTAAAGAGCTAGGGAATAAACGTTTCAGGTTTTGTAAGAACTCCACTACCGGGCTGGGGAAACAGCAGTGTTTAAAGCACTGGCCTAGCAAGCACAGGTTCAATTCCCTAGCACCACTTAAGCTGGGTGTGATGGTACATGCCTATAATCCTAGCACTCAGGAGACTGAGGGAGGAGGATTGCCATGAATTTCAGGACAGCCTGGGCTACAGAGTGAGTTCAGGACCAGTTTGGATTGCAGAGTGAGACCCTGCTTCAAACAAACAAACAAACAAACAAACAAACAAACAAACAAAAAAACCCCAAAAAACCCAAAACCCTCAGGTACCTAACTCGGCAGCTGTAGCATGAAAGCAGCTATCGCCAGTAACTTAAGCAATAAAGCTAGGCATGTGGTATACCCTTGCAGTCCCAGCATTCTGGGAGGCTGAGGCAGGAGGATGCAAGTTCAATCCAAGCCTGAGCAATTTAGCAAAACACTGAAAAAAAGTATAAAAGTTAAACAAGGATTGGGAATATAGCTCTGTACAAAGGCCCTGTGCCTAATTCACAGCACTAGAAACAAGTAAGCAAGCAAACAAAACCCATGTGTGGCTGTGTTCTCAAAAGCTTTACTTAAGAACACTGATATCTGAATTTCATGCATCATCAAATAATTTTTTTTCAACCATTTAAAAATATAAAAAATAGTTTGGGCTGGGCAGGACTTAGCTCAAGGGCTGCATCTGAGAAGCCATAGTCTGTAGCATCATATTTTAAAGGATGCCAATAGTATTTCATACTATCCTAGTATTTCATACCAGGATTAACTTTTCTTTGCAGTATAGTTTTTGCTCATGTCAATAATTATTTCCTTTGAAGAACTCAATGTGATAAGCATAGGACACTCTTATAAACTCATAAGACCTTCAAATAATAGAACATAGATATGAGGGGCTGAGGAGGTTGCTCACTGGTGATGTCTGTCTAGTATGTGCAGATATGGCCAAAGAAAAGGGAAAAACAATTCACTAAAAAAATAAAATAAATGTTAAAGGGGAAAAGTACCTAACTCATCCCTGACAAAGATAAATGTATATAACTGACCAAGTATTAGTTCCCCTTTCTTAGTCTGTTAAAATTCAAAAGCCTTGTAACATCTCACAACCATTTATACTGGTGGAAGTCCAAACTATGAAGGACAGTAAATGCCAATGTGCAGCCTGTCTGATCTAGCAAGCATAACACATGACAGTAACAGCAGAATCCACAAGGATATGTTATCAGAAGGAGCACAGCACAATCAGCTGGGGCACGGGCTCAAGGACCAGAGAGCCATGCCTCATTTCCCAGCTTCGTCACATGGGCAAATTTAACTTTGTGGGCCTAGTTCATGTATTTTATTTATTTATTTACTCAGAGACAGGGTCTCACTCTGTAGCCCAGGCTGGTCCTGAACTCACTGGTGTAGCACAGGCTGGCCTTGGATTCAGGATCATCCGCCTGCCTTAGCTTCCCAAGTACGTGGGCCACCACGCCCAGCCTTATGTAGTGCTGGGAATCGAACTCAGGGCCTTGCGCTCGCAAGGCGAGTGCTTTAACTGCTGTGCCACTCCTCCAGCCCAGTTCATGCATTTATAAAATAAAGATAATACCTACCTTACAGAGCTGCGTGAGAAATAATTTTATATATGCCTTATAATCAAGAATTTATTAACGAAGAAAAACAATTAAATGTAAAATGCCTTTATTCATTTATACAGTAAATATTGTCCCCTACAAAAGTCTCTCAATCTGTCATACTTAACTGAAAAATCCAGTTATCTCTTTTCTTTATCATGTACTGATATGACACAGGATGTAAAGGTCAATTTAATAGACATTAAATAACTTCATATATATCCAGAATCTTGGCTAAATGGTTAAAAACATACATCAACACAAAATATATGCTGGAGGATATTCCACGTATATTAATAGGTTTAACAGAAGATTTATTTGCACTGATTTCTAGTAAACAACATACATTCTGTGAATTTTTAAATACCCAATTCCAAATCTTCCAGCTCCTGGAGAATGGCTGTCTCTTTTTGAATTTTTTCCAACTAGAAAAGTTCAAAACAAAGAAATTATTAAATAGGAAATATAACAATTATTAGATAAAAGTACTGAGAAAAGGAGGAGGGAAGCAAGCTACTGGAGACACAGGAAGGACAAGGCTGCTGTCTATCTGACCTAATATCCCCATCATTACTTTCAACAGTGAGAGCATTGCTAACAGTAGGCCCCCAAGGAAGAATGACAGTCATCCACTATGATCTATATTAAGTACTCACCTAGTAAAGATTAAAACTGTTCAAATATTATAAAAGTTATTTTAAAATTTATATCCCCCTCACTTTTTGCCTAGTTCTGTAGTTCAGGTAGATGCTGAGCTCATTCTGTAGCCCAGGCTAGCCTCAAACTCACAAAAATCCTCCTGCCTCAGCTTCCTGAGGCATTACAGGCACACACTATCATGCTGAATCGATTTTCATGTGATGCTGAGATGAACCAAAGGCCTTGTGCATACTAGGTAAGCACTTTAATCACTGAAGTACACACCTACCCCTGCTTTTTCCAGGTTAAATATTCACTTATAGTGAACAGAGGAAAAAGTCATAATGACTTTTGACTTATGTCAAATGAAAGCTGCAAAGGATACCTGGTTTTTTTCTAGCTGTTTCCCAGTTGCTGCTTGTTCTTTCAGTTGTTCAATTGCTTTCAGTTTCTGTCAAGAGAAAGGAGAAGTCAGTTTCTAATGTACATTTTCTTATTAACAACTTAATCATATGGATATGAGAACTGAATAAAGACATCACTTATATTTCTATCAAGAAAGGTCTGTTACAATGCTAGGGCACACTTTTTTAAAGTTAACTATAAAATTGTATACGTTATAAACATGAGATTTGGCAAACAGTTTTTCAAATTTTTAATGAATGTGGTAACATGTGTATACACAAGCATGTGCACTTATGCACATATGTAAATAGAGCATTCACTTCATCATTTATTTTATTACTCTAGGACCTGGATCATGTCTTTGGCTTTAAGAGAAACCTGAAAACTAGCTGGGAAGTGCTCTAGAGATCTGCTTTATCACCAAGGCTACCGCACACATTAATGGCAATTTTTTTACACTAATAAACTTTTTGTCTCTGTTTCTTAATCTTTAGTGTTTTGGTATGCCAGGGATCAAACCCTGGGCCTTGGGAATGTATGCTAGGTAAGCATTTTGCTGCTGTGTGATAACCCCAGATCTCTGTTTCTTCGTCTTTAAAACTAGGATAAGCAGCGCCCAGTTGCACAGGCCTGTAATTCCAGCACTTGCAGGGGGATGGCAAGTTGGAACCCAGCCCAGGCAATTTAGCGACTTACTGAGACCATGAGTCAAAACCAAAAATAAGAAAAGTGGGCACAGAACATAGCTCAGGGTGAAGATTCTGGGTTCTATCCCCAGTATTGTAAAACTACAAAAACAACAATTCTCCCAAAACAAAAAAACAAAACCCACAAACCAACAAACAAAGGATAAAATTCATGCCTATCCTATGGGTATTAAATGAATGAATTACTGAATATCAAAGTATTCAACATTTTCTGTACAAATGTGTATTATTTCTTACTCTACTAAAAGCAATAATAGCCCTCAAGCATTTGTGAATAGATTTAAAATGAATGCCATCTCTATACTGCAGCACTTCACAGAGAGCAAGCAACAAGAGGAACTGCCACAAACTGTTTCAGGCATCTCAGTACCACTCTTCTTCTATACTTTCTCTTGCACACACTTTTCCATATATACATCTGCTCTTCATTTAGGCCTCTCACCTTCTTGAGATTCTTAATTTTTTTGTCTACTTCAGGGTCACCAGAAGTTGACTGAGAGACAGTGTTTCGTGGTATGCTCTGTGGAGGGGAAGTAGGTGCCGAATCTGGACTCTTGTCATTTCTTGCTTCCTGTAAGAGGTATTTTAAAAAAAAAATAAAAACATTAAAGTATTCCAGTTAACATAGCTATAACACATAAAATACAGAAATCAAATTTGTTGGGCTGGAAATAGCACTGTGGTTAGAACACTTGCCTAGCAAGCACAAGGCCCTGAGTTCGATTTCCCAGCCCTACAGGTGGTGCATGCCTGTAATTCCAGCACTCCTGAGGCTAAAGCAGGAAGACTTTCAGGAGTTCAAGGCCAGCCTGGGCTCCATAGTGATTTCAGTGAGTTCAGGACCAGCCTGGACTACAGAGCAAAACCCTGCCTCAAAAAGAGAGAGAATAAAACAGGAAACCAAGTATGTCATTTTACCTACATTTTACAGGAAGAATCCAGATTAAAGGTGTCATGAACTATGCTATATAGTCTCACAGACAGCAAAGAAAGGACCTTCTCAGGATAAACTAGGAGATTTCTGTTTCAGTCAAAAAGCATTCTAGATTTATGGATATTTTGGGATATGCCACCATACAGACGGTTTGGAAACGTGACACTCTCCAGAACTACAGAATGGGTGTGAGCAATACAGTTAATGAATGATGCTACAAGAATAAATGTCATGGAAAAATCTTTTTCTTGTGATAAGAATACTACATTGCTTCCAGTAGGATCTGACCTCTGATAACCCCTCTGGCCTCCTCTCTCCTCACTGCAAGGCCACTGATTCTGAACCACTTTGATACCTACTAATGTGTTACAATACACACTTGCCTCCTAGCCTTGTGCATTCTCTTCCTTATGTTTAGAATAGCTTTCCTCACAAGTTACCCAGCTGACCCCAATTTACCTGTTAAGCCTCTGGGAAATTTCCACAACCCAACATTGGACTATGCACTTCTTTTAGGTTCTCACAACGTGAGAAGCATATCCAGTGGTAGCATGGCATTGTATTACTCCTCATTAGATTTGGTTGCCTAGTATTGCACTTGCTTTACAGAACGTACTAAATAAAAAAAAGAGCAAATCAGTAACACTCTCTTCCTGGGTAGGGAATGGGTACTTTGACAGTTGGAAAAAACCATCTTGATTGGCTCCACAGTTGGTTTTCTATTTCTTTTTTCTAGACTTTTCAGTGGAGTATATAAAGCCCCAGGCCTTCAAAGCCTTTCTGAACGGAATACTCCAGATTATCAAAGCATTCCAGGGAGAATGCAAAGTAGGTATTTTCTAAATCTCCAACTATAAAAAGTCTGCGTAAGGGTTAATAAAGAATTGGAGTCAATTTTTTCCTTTCAAAAGTCACGTTGGCTACATTTTTTTTGTACACTCTAAAAAGCTTCAATCTCCTACTTTCTATGTGAAAACATACTATAAAGCATGCTTAGTATTCATAAAGAAAACATTTCTATTCTTAAGGAGACTATAAATTTTGATATATGCAGTCTAGCACTTTTTATAATGTAAAAGGAGAAAGCTGGTTAAAAGAAAGAGAATGATATTTTGTCTATCAGAATTTACTTTTTTTTTCTTTTCTTTTTTTGAGACAGGGTCTTGCTCTGTAGCCCAGGATGGTCCTGAGCACACCGGTGTAGTCCAGGCTGGCGCTGGACTCAGGATAATCTACCTCAGCCTCCCAGTGCTGGGATTACAGGCGTGTGCCACCACATCCAGCTTTATGTGGTGCTGGGGAATCAACTCAGGGTCTTTGCTCTGCCATTCCTGCAGCCCCAGAATTTACTTTTAAAAGGACTAAAGATGCAGCTCAGTGGTAGAGCCCAGATTTTGATCCAGCATTAAAAAATCATTTTGATGTTAGATTTAAAATGTGTTATTATATTTAAATTTTAGTCATGTGTATATGGTCAGATAAAATTCCATTTCAACCTTGCTTTGGCAAAGATGATAAGCTTACAAAATTATCACCAGTTTTTAAAATACTAGTTAGATATACATGTGTCAGGACTGAGGAGACCTGGTGAAGGTGTGAGATCCTGTCCTGGGACATTTAGCTTTGTTTTATCTATCACACAACCAAGATCTTTACTAATTCCAGGCAATCATCTCAAAAGTGCTGATTGAAAGGACAATCTGGCCAAATAGAAGCCTTTTGCTACTACTTGAAAAATACTAATTAAAGAGCAATTCCATAACCATGGGTTAGAAGCATGTTTAGTAAACTATGGGGGCTGGGTGAATAGCTTAGAGGTTAAAGCGCTTGCCTAATAAACAACTATGGGCACGTGTTTGGCTTTATCAGATGAGGGAGAAGGTGTTTTTGAAATTATTGTTTTATATTAATGGGACCAATTACTTTTTAAAAACAGCCATAGGGCTTCCTTTCAGAAAGTTAACTACTATAAATTCATTTTTCTGGATAAACATACTGATTCTGTAACTCCAGTCTCCGCCACACCCCCCCCCCCCCCCCCCCCCCCCCCCCCCCGCCATTTAATATAGCAGATTGAAACTTAGGCCCTTTGCACTGAGTTAAATCCCCAGCCTACTATTTATTTTTTACTCTAAGAAAGATATCTAAGTCACAAAGTTTCCCATGCTGGCTTCGAACTTGTGATCCTGCTACTTCTGCCTCTCCAAGGGCTGGGATTACAGACCTGTGTCACTATGCCCAGATAGCTCCAAAAATTTTTAAGGGATCAATTACCAGAAAAACATGCAAGAAAAACAGCTAATATTTTATTACAAAAGGCTCTTAGTTCAGTACCAACAATGGTCATATTAAAAAATTCTTTTGATAAAGAGAAGGAAAACTTGTCTATGAAACTAAGATTCAAAATTAAGTAGGTTTCAAAGGGACTCTAAGTCTCACAGGGAAGGAGCCTTATCTACCAGCAGTTACACAGATACAAACTTATTGCAATATTCAGGGCTAGTGGAGTTTCCTATCCATACTGATAAAAGGACAGTTTTTGCTTTCATACAAATCTAAAGTAAGGAGTGGACAGTCTACTAAAATAACCTAGACCAGACCTATTACAAGATATTTCTAGAGATGAAATATACAGATTACAAATGATAATAATAATGCTTTTTTAAAACCCAGATTTTGGCCATATATGGATGCATAATACAATTGTGCTCCTTAAAATAATTTTATTTACCCAAACACATAAGCAACCTAGACCTCTCAAAATTTTAACATTACCAGCAAGATGATACTAGTGATTCAACAATCAGCAGTTACAAACCTACCCTACTGTTATGGTCTGAATGTTGATGTCCTCCAAAAATTCCTATTTTTGGAGCCCTATATCCAGTGTGGAGACCTTGGGAAACAGTTAAGTGAGAAGGACTCTACTCTCAGGAAGGAGCCTGCTCATCTACAGAAGAGGCACAATGGATTCCCCTGCTCCTTCCACTATGTGAGGACAAAAAGGTGACAAGAAATCAGCCCTTAGAAGACACTGAGTCTGCTGCAGTCTTGCTCTTCAGACTCCCCAGTATCCAAAATTGTGAACAATAAATTTCTGTTTTTTAAAAATTACTTGAAGTATTTTGCTACAGTTGTCTGAACAGAGTAAGGTACCCACTCTGGATTTCAAAAATGTGGTCACCATGACTTCACTAGCCAGACACTCCTAGCTGAGTTGGTCTCATTCCCACAATGAGCTATACAGTATCACAACTATTATACTGGTGTAGGTTTTCAACCATATGATCAAATACACAATTATTGTAGTCAGGTGTGATGGCATATGCCTGCAATCCCAGCTACTTGAGAAGCTGAGGCAGAAGAATTGCAAGCTCAAGGCCAGCCTGACCAAACTTACTGATGAAGTTTTTTCTCAAAATAAATAGGGCTAGGGGCATAGCTTATAGTAGAGTGCTTAGCCAGTAAGCATAAGGCCTAGCACCAAAATGAAAAAAAAAAAAAGAAAAAAAGAAAAACGCTGGAACTGTATTTCTAGTATTTAGATATTCAGCTGAATAATTTCATGTAGTATACATAACACTGAATGACAAAACAGCTTTACAGTCATGCAATTTCCAGACTCTCAAACTACACCACCTCACACAGGTTTTACCGGAAGGATCTACAAAAAAGAACATACGCCATAATCATATTGGGATCTCAAGTTTTAAGGTCAGGTCTAGTTTCCATCATCACTGCTATGACTTAGATCCAAGTGGTAAAAGCCTGGTTCCAAGAGTGGTGCTATAAGTTGGTGGAGGCCATAGGAAGGTGTGGAAGCCGCCTAAAGAGTCACCTGCAGGAGATGGCGCCTGCTAACGGGAGGTGTTTAGGTCATCGTGGCATGTCTTGATGGTGCTACTGGAACACCAGCCCCTTTCTCTTCTCTCTGTTCCTGGATAAGTGATGAAGTGAGTGCTGCCATGTTTCTAACATGACATACTGCTTGCCACAAGCCTAAATGACCATGGACTGCAACTTCTAAAACTAAGTCAAAATGAACCCTTTGTCTTCATAAGACGATTACCTTGGGTACTCTATTACAGTGATGAAAATCTGATGACCACAATCACCCTTTACAGATAAGGTTACTTAAAAATTCATAAGACAAACTCAAAAGACATTCTGGTGAATTAATTCTAATTCCAACTATACCGTGTAACCTAACAGTCAAGTTTATAGGACCACTGGTTTTTGTTTTTGGAGAGATTAGTACTCAAAATACCTGCTTTGCAGCTTTCTTAGCTTCATGCTTCTTTTGATTTTTAAGGGCTGTTTTGGATAATGGCTTATCATTTCCTGGTTGTGGTTTCATATTCTGGGGTGGCTCCTCCTCATGCTATGGAAAATGTAAATAAAATAGGCAATTTTGAAATGGAGTCCATATTTTAAAAAAACATAAAATAATAAATTATGTACTTTTGCTTGTATAGGATAAAATTATTTTTAAAGAATTTTCCAAGTTCATTAGCAAGGAACATTTCAAAACTTGGTAGTGGTGCATTGTAACTGTCAGAATAGATTTAATGAGAGTCTTCATATTAATTGGTATATACTTTTCAATTATATATAAAAAACTTTTAAAGTTTCCTTTAGTTTTATTTAAAAAACAGAATTTTCCCCAGTGCTATAAGAGACACATTGTTCTTAGGAAACTGGATGCCAACAACAGCTTCCTCTGAGATCTTTTTGATCTGGCTTCTGTCAACAGAAGCCCAGTTGTCTCTCCTGTTTTCTGCACACAAAGAATTACTTGCCAGATCTTAACTTGTGCAAAAGATTAAGCAACGCTTAAAAAGACCATTTCAATGAGAGTTAAGAAGTTCTAAGTATTTTGTTTAGTCAAGCAGGAAGGGATGTTTTGTTTTTTGAAGTGAAAAGCTGCACAAAAGAGGCATAAAAATATTATTAGAAAAAAGCATCTATTTCCTTGAGTTCCTGCAACTAAATGACTACATAACCCTTTTACTGGGACAGTCCTCGTTTATAGCTGTCGTGTGGTCACTTTTCTAGTAATATCAGTATTACTGTCCTTTTTTTTTTTCTTTGTGAGACAGGGTCTTGCTCTGTAACTCAGGCTTCTTCTGAACTCATTATATAGCCCAGGCTGGCCTCGAACTCATGACAATCCTGCCTCAGGCGCCCTGGCACTGGGACTATAGGGGTGTGCCATCACACCTAGCCTGTTGCTCATTTGTGGGACACCATTATTTCTTAACAGCATCACAAACTCAGGGCATTAACCGGTTTTCTCTTTTGAGCTCTGATATGCTAATACTTCATGTCAAAACTTTTAAACAGGGGCTAGAATGGCTCAGCAGTTAAAGCGTTTGCTTGTCAAGAGCTAGGTACCTCAGTTCTGTTCCCCAGCACCACATAAGCCATGTGTAGTGGTGTTAGCCTGCAATCCCAGCTCTTAGGAGGTTGAGGCAGGAGAATTGCTGTAAGTCCAAGGCCAGCCTGGGCTCCATAATGAGAGCTTGTCTCAAAAACCAAAACCAAAATAAATAAATAAATAAATAAATAAATAAATAAATTTTAAGCGAAGGTGAAGAATTCATAGTTTGAGGATAACAAATGTGTTTTTGTCTGATCAAGTGTTTTACAAACTGGGAAAATTCTCATAAGCATTCAGATTCATTATGTCTTGCGAAAAAATATTTTGATGGCACAAATTATACCTAAAACCTCCTAGGGAAAGAATTAGTTATTACAGTATAGTTGCTATGACCTTTATAAAGGACCTGCACTCTCCCATTTATCACTCTCTTCTCTATCTGATTACTGCATCACCTTACCAGTTTACCTGGACAGGCACTTGAACTTGAGCTCCTGAGCCATAAAGTCTGTATAATACTGTGGTGGTTCGGGTCTGGGGTGTCTCCCAAAAGCCTCCTGCACTTATGTATACTGTCAGCATGTGGGGCCTGGCTGAAGGGGGTGGATGCTTGGGGCTTGACCCAGAAGGTTAGCTCCGTCCTCCCTCCAGACTTGGCTCTGTTCTGCCATGCCTTCAGGAGCTGTGTCTCCAGCTCCAGCCCTGCTCTGTGATCAGACCATTTTCCAGCTGCCCACCTATGAATGGACTGTGAGCTTCCTTCTGAAACTGTGAGCTAAAAGAAATCTTTCTCCCTAAAGTTGTACGTGGTAACAAAACAAAACAAAAAAAAAACAACAGTAACAAAAACCTAGACCAGCCTGAGCTACAGAATGAGACCGTCTCAAAAACAAAACAAAATGAAACAAAACAAAACCAAAAACAAAAAAATTTGTAGATGTTGGGTATTCTGTCCCAGCAACAACAACAACAAAAAAAAACCTAAGACACATACTGTTATCTTTTCTAGAAACTATAAAAAAATTCTTTTGTCGGCTGATAAATAAGAGCTGTCCTTAATTATTTCTGTTCTAACGTTTATATTTTAATCAGGTACCAAGCAACAGAAAAATATAAGAAAGAGGTCTAGAGAACTCGCCACCATGAGAACATTTCTCTACCAGAGTCGTGAAACTTTACGTACCAGCTTGGAATTCGTTACTGGTTTGTTTCTTAAGGCTGGGGGTCTGTAAGCTGTTGCCAATTTAGGTTCTTCACTGGGTACTTCACCTGGGACTGCTTGATAAGTTATTCTCTTAGCTGGAAATATTCCATCCAAAAACGGCTGCCAAGAAACCTGCCATAATTCTGCATCTGATGGTACATCATACTTGTGCAATATAGAGCCAGTATAATGCCAAATTTTGTAACCATTATTAACACGTAACCTGGGAGCACAGGTAGCTGTTAAGATATGCTCACCATCTGGACACCAAGCAAAATATGTGGAATCAGAGGCCACTGGTTTAGAAATAAGTTTGTAGTTTTTAACATCCCATACTTCCATCTGTCCCCTCAGATTTCCAAATCCAGCTAGTACTAATATATGTCCATGAGGGCTATAGTAGGCTGCATTGCGAGGACCAGTTCCAAAGTCAAACACAGGATCACATTTCAAGTTGAAAATTGTTGCTTTGGCAGGCATAAAACCATAGACAGCACAAAACTCAGTTGAACTAGAATTCCAAACTACATCATATATGGGGCCATTTTTTGCTAGAAAAAGAATATAAAATCCAAATTAGCAATAAAGAATTACATGAATATAATATTAGCACAAATCATATATATAATCCTTCTAAGCATATCAAACAGTAAAAAAACCCCCACAACCCTTGGAAAATATCAAGGCATATTAAAGTATTCCTACAATTAATATTAATGTGGTTATAATTTCTTTTAAACATTTTGGCATTGTAGGTGTGTGGAAGTCAATATGGGTTTACGACAGTAGTTCTTTACTATTAACATACAAATTATAATTTTTTGAGATGAGATCTAGCTTTTTGTTTTCATGCTGATCTCAAACTTCTAAGCTATAGCAATCTTCCCACCACAGCCACCGCAATGCTAGGAAGGGAATTACAGGCCCATACAACCATGCCAGGCAACAGTGGTAATACTTATATATATGCACATGATAATGAAAACACAAATATATCACAAAAAGTACCTTTCTACAATGGCAACCCTATCATATTCCTTATCTTTTTAGAATATTTTTATTGAAATACAACATGTCTCTTTTTTCTTTTTTAAAGACGGGACCTTGCTATGTAATCCACGCTGGTCCTGAACTCATTCTAGCTCAGTCTGACCTCAAACTCAGGGCAATATCCCTGCCTCAGCCTTCTCAGTGCTGGGATTACAGGCATATGCCACCACACCCAACTAATTTCTTCTTTATGTGGTGCTGGGCAAATGAACCCAGGGCGTTGAGCATACTAGGTAATCATTCAAATCACTTTGCTATATCCCAGTTCCAATATCTATCTCTCAAATACATACATAAATGACAAAGTTGTTGACCTCTGTTACTTCATTTAGAACTTTGTCTTGAAGGTCTGACTTTTCCTTTTCTTTTTTCTTAGCACTGGAGATTTAACCGAGGGCCTCTGCAATAAACTGTATCCCCAGCCCTTTTTATTTGAAGGCAGGGTCACACTAAGTGATTAAGTCAGTCTTGAACTTGTGGTCATTCCGGTTCAGTCTCCCTAGAGTACTGAGATTAAAGGCATGTGCCGGCATGCCCAGCTGAGATTTTTCAACATGGGCACATTAACATCTGCCTTATTCTTATTCTTTTTCAGTTGCACTCTGCTTTATTACAAACCTTTCTTTGTCTTTTTCTACTGAGTATACACTAATTTATCTGTAGGAGTGAAACTGAGGTCAAGAGTGTTCATATTTACTTGGTAATATACTATTAAGATGTTTCTCAAAAAAGCATTCAAAGTTAACACTCCCATCAACAGGTTTGATGGCACAATTTTCTCTTTCTTTGTTATACAGTGCAGTTTGGCATTTTTCGTTTTGCCAACTTACTAAGCAATAATTTGCATCTTGTTTTATTTCTATGTCCTTAATTATAAGCTAAACATCTTTTAAAACAAGTAAATTTTCCCGTGTATTAGTTTTTACTGCCTCATGTCTATTTTCTTTTCTAGATATTGACTGGTCTTTTACTTGATACAGCAAGAAAATTTACCTTTATGTCTTTTTTGGGGGGGATACTAGAGTATGCACTCACCAACCTCACACTGAGCGACATCCTCAGCACCTTTTATTTTATATTTTGAGAATGGGTCTCCCTAAGTTGCTGAGATCCCCAGGCTGGGCTCAAACTTGTGGTTTTCCTGCCTTAGCCTCCTTTTCCAGACTTGTGCCACTAAGCCCACTTTCTTTCTTTCTTTCTTTCTTTTTTTTTTTTTTGCTTGCTTTTTTTGGTCTATAAGCTCTTTTATTCCTGTACTGTAGAAATCTATAATTTTTATAGATGAAATTTGTTATTTTCCTCCTTTGACTTCTATTTTGCTTAGAAAGTATTTCTATAGTCTAATAGAAAAAAATTATCTCAGACTTTCTTCAAGTCCCTTTGTAATCTTTATGTATCTATATATATTTTAACCCAAATGACACTTCTTTTTGAAGAGGTAAAGATACAATTTTTTGTTCAAAGGTAGCCAGGTGTCTCCAAACCATAAATTAAAAGACTGATATTTTTCCATTGATTCAAATGCTGATTTTATTATATTAAAATATATATATTAAAGCTGACAGAGGTATATATCTACTTCTGAACTGTTTCACAGAGCCATAAGTCCATCCATAAGCCAAAACTAAATTATCTTAATTATAATTGCTTTATATTTTAATATCTGTTAGTATTAGAATTCCAGGTCACCGCATGCCCTGATCTTCTTTTGCAAAGTTTTGAAAATAGTCTTGCATGTTCATTTTTCAAAATTAACTTTAGAATCAGCTTATCTAGTTTTAAAAATCAACTCGTGGCAAGGCCTGGTGGCACAGGTTTATAATCCCATCACTCTGGGAAGCTAAGACAGGATGATGGCAAATTCAACGTCAGCCTGAGGAACACAAATCCTGAGTGCTGTTACCTCTCTCAGGAGGTTCTACTACTAGTAAAGTGCTGGCATAACTCAAATTAACTAACTGGATTTTGTCAAAACAGGATAGGTCTGAGGATGATTTTAAGTCTCTTAGTTAAGAGAAATTTTATATTAAGGGCAATTAAAGTATTTAAATTCTATTACTTGATCAATAATTTAGATTATAGCATACTTACAGCATATTTTTTATTATCATTGCTTTTTAGCAAAAGAAAACTGTTCGTACTCACGTAATTGTACTACAGCGCTTTCTCCGTTCGTTGCAATGTAATGCAGTGTTTGTTCTCCATAGTAGGAAGCTCCTGTCTTGTCAACTTCTGTACTAGCTATTACCAACACAGCAGTAGCTACAACAGGAAAGACTTTAATTAGATTCCAAACTCAAATTATGTAAGTATTGGCTTTCCCTTTTCTTTTTAAACACACTCGGGAATGTAAGCCTAAATAAACATTCAATAAACAAAATGAAAAGCAAAATATATTTATTGTACCTTTTTTATTCCATAGCATTGTAACCTTATCAGCTTTAAAGAAACTCTTATTGGCTAACGCTGCATGAGGTCCAGTGAAGTTGGGATACTGGTACAATCTAACAAATGAGGGTGCACCTTTACTTCCTGGAACATAGACAGCAACCTAAGATACACAGACATGAATTATTCCTGAAGTTTTGAAAACCTATCTAACTCAACCAAAACCAAACCAAAATAAAAACAAATACATAGCCCTCCCCCCCAAAAAAGCCCCAATACAAACCAAACCAAAATAAAACCTGGGAAAAGCTTTAAACATTTACTATTCCACATAAAAACCCAGCAATTACCTTGTATGGTTCAGGTCCAGGTGACAAAACAAAATCATTAATTTTTTGTAAATGCAATTTATTTGCAATGGTGTCTGTAAATAAAAAGCAATGTATTAGACTGATGAGAGAAAAGGAACATACGCAACTCTGAGTGCAATATGAAATTGTGCTCTAACTCCATACGGATGCTACTCATTACAGTCTCATGGAAGCGAGGCACAGCAATGTCGTGGAAGAAAAGACACAGGCCGGGAGAAAGACTAACCTAAACTTCTGTTTCTACTCACTCACTAATGTATACTCTAAACACACACACACACACACACACACACACACACACACACACACACAAATCTATGAGGATAATATAGAATAAAGCAAATGAATATTTATATGAATGTGACATTCTTAAAACTATCTACCTGGATTCCCAGAGAAAGAGAGGATGTCTTTGTTTTTGGTAGTACAGGGGATTAAACTCAGGGCCTTTACTCCGGGCTGCATCCCTACCTCCCTTTAATCATTTATTTGAGATAGAGTTTTGCTAAATTGCAGGGGCTGGGCTTAAACTTGCAATCTTCCTGCCTCAGCTTCCCCAAGTGGAGAAGGAGGACTGCTTCCCAAAGAGGAGAAAGAGGATGCCTGGCATCAGCAAAAGGTAATAAAAATAAGTTCAAGTGAAAAAGTTGTAGTGTTAAATTAAATTAAATTATCAGGATAAACTCAAAATTATCAGTTTGAAAACAATAAAAAGTCTTAGAAACAATCATTAATCCAGTAGTAACGAGAGCCTCTAGCCTTAAACTTTGGATTGTGTTCTCTAAATACCATTTTCCATTAAATGGAGCTAGAGTTTCTTGGAGAATTAGCTACTGTAGGTATACACTAGGAAATATACAAGATAATCTTAGAACACCTTATCTTACAGCAAAGAAGTCATTAGACACAAAGTAAACAAGGATGACACAATTTGGGCATCAATAAAAATAACTACAATGGACTTAATGCAAGCATTTTAAATCATAGTTCATTAAAAGGAGAAAGAAACTTAAATGTTTACAATAAAGGTTGCTAGAGAGAGAACACAGTATAATAAAATTGGTAAAGAGAAAGAATAATTATTTTGTCCTTTTATATAAGTATTAAAATGCCAAACTGTAACCAAATAGAAGATGGCACTTTGTAGTAGTATAGTTAAAAAAGAAAAAGGAGAAAATGAGAATAACATTAAGTTTGCTTTAACAGATAAAACAACACTTCTGGGCCTTGAATATTAATACCAGCACCCTACAAAACACCCTACAAAATTAAAGACAATCACACATTACATGTTTCTTGATAAAACAACACCTACCTTACAATGTAGTCTTGCCCCTGCCCACCATAAAAAGAACCTGAAGCTCACCAACTAACTCTTTAAAGTCTACACAGCATTTTACAGAGCAAAGATGAGCATGACAAATTATACCAGGGGATATAACAGCAAAATTCAAAGTATTGGAAAATATAGATTTAAAAAGACCTTAAGATATAACAAATAATTTTAAAGTATGGTAACTTATTTAGATCTTGGGCTTTAAAAAACATTGTAATATCTGCAATTATTAGAGATTTGGACACTGATCCATATTTAATGATTTGTGATAAAAATATTGTGGCTAAGTTTAAAATTAAGGGCACAAATGGGCCTGGTGAAGCAGTCTTATAATTCCAGCACTTTGGGGGGCTAAGACAGGAGGATCACAAGTTTGAGCCCTGCCTTGGCAATTTAGCAAGACCTTGTATCAAAATAAATGTAGTTTGGTATAATGGCTCTGGCCTGGATCCTCTATCATAAAATAAATAAAAACTTGAGGGCATTTATCATCACAAAAATATGCTAAAATGTTTACTGGTAAATTATATGATGTCTGGAAACTGTTTCAGCTAGGTAAGAGATGACAGTTGGATAGGTATACAGATGAGAGAAGACTGGCCATAGGTTGATGGTTTATTGTGACTGGATGTATACTGACTTTTTCATTTGAAAACTTTTGTGTTTGAAATTCTACATATGATAAAACAACTAAAAAGTTTGTGTCATGGAACTGCAACAGCAATTAATTTTCTAGAAAGAGTACTCTAGTCTCATTTTAACAATTATTAAGTAATGAAAAGTTCTTGCAAAAGAAAATCTGTGTTACAGAATTTGATATTTACACCAAATGGTGGCATATGCCTGTCAAATCCTAGCACTTGGGAAACTGAGGAAGGAGAAATGCTGTGAGTTTAAGACAAGCCTAGACTACAAAGTAAGTTCAGGACCAGCTAGACTACAGAGTGAGACCTTGTCTCAAACAGACAGACAGACAGAATTTGTCATTTAGGTGTACAAAGAATTACACAAATGAAAATAACAGAAATTACTGATTAGTAAATTAATAGTATTTAGAAGAACTCTATAGTGCCATGTAAAGCTTAAAGTAAATCATAAAACTATCTCATAAATATTTCCATACTAAAATTGTTGTTTTCAAAGAAGTGAACTTCATTGTTAACATTTCGGGCACAAATAATTTCATCTTCTGACCAGGATGGACACCTATATCAAATAGAAAGAATTAAAACAAAGAAGTTAGATTAATCTTATGTCACCATGTTAAAGTTTATGATACTGCTTACTATTTAAAGAAAAATACTTGTAAAAAATATACACACATGACTTAAAAGGAAAAACATGCTGTTCTTCTTACTTGCCTATATAAAATCTTAAAGATCTAGATTTTGGTTTATTTTCAAAATCAATACCAGAGAAACAAATACTATACCATGACAGCATTTAAAATATACTGTAAATAATAAGTTGTTTAAAGTATTTACTTAACCAATTTTGCACTTTTTTCTGTATAAAAGATTTCAAACATGTCCCAGTTTTCACATCATAAAGCTGTAGGTTGGGTGTCCCAGCTGTGCCATCTTTAGAAGCTGCAAAGAAACAAACAAAAAAATTTGTAGTAGCTGTCCACTAACACCTTTAAAAACAATTTTGCACTTAGAAAAAACTTGAACAGGATTATGAAATCAAGTAAATCAATTGTCATAAGTCAACTTTCTTCTCTAGCCTTAATTATGGTGCAAGTCATTCATTCCTAAAGCCAGGATAATGTACACATATATGACAGTCACTATTTGCTCTAAGCAAAAGCCCAGCATCTATGAAATGAGCTAATTACTACAGGTTCTAAAATATTTAAAGATTTTTTTATTATATTTGACAACGTAAAATGGATTAAATCATGAAATCTTGGCATCTGCACATCATGAAAAAAGTTACATAAAACTTGATTCTCAATTTTTATTTCCTTTATGTGGAAAATAAAATTCATTAGAGACTGTTTCTTGAATGAACACAGCCCAGGAGGTGTTAAATCCAATAATAAACTGCCATTATTTATTTATTCAACAATATTGGTATTTTTTTATATTGACTTTATTAGAAAGGGTTTTGAAAATAAGCCTCTAACCAGTTTCCAATGTTTTGTTACTCATACATAAAGCACTGCTATATAAAATACTCATATATTATCACCAGCTATCTTAAAATGTGTACAAAATGTCATTTTCCTCCTCTTTATTATTAATACACATCTCTTAGATCTTAGGTCTACAGTACTTCCTTTTGCTTATAATGATTATTTAAGAGGTTGACTTTAAATCTTTGTTTTCAATTTTTAGAGATCTTCTCTATTCAGCAGTTATTTTTTTCTAAATTTTCTCTTAAGCACTGTCTTTTCCTATATCTCAAAATAGATCTTTTCACAAATATTATATACACTAGCCTCTTCTTATCTGTGGTTTCACTGTCTGAGGTTTCAGTTATCTGCAGTCAACCATAGCCCAAAAAATATTAAGTGGAAAACACCAGAAATCAATAATTCCTAAATTTGATTGCGTGCCATCCTGTATAGTATGATGAAATCACATACCACCCCATCCCATTGTCTGCTTCTCCCAGGACATGAACATCTGTTTGTTAATCAATACATCCAGCTCTTATCTACACATTAGCCACTTAGTATCCACCTGGTTTACTACACCAGCTATTGGAACATACAGTGTCTGAGTTGAGATAATTCATATTTTACTTAATAGGGACCCAAAGCACAAAAGTAGTGGATGCTGGCAATGTGGAGATACGCCCCAAGGAGGCTGTGATGTGCTTCCTTCACAGTAAAGGGCGAAATGTTCTTAACCATTTAACATAAGGATGACTTAAGGTCATATGATAACACTGCTAAGATAACAGTGAGAACAAATCTAACCATGAAATTGTGAGGAAAAAGAAATGTGTGCTAATTTTGCTGTCACATCTCAAAACTAAAAGTGCTTACTCAAGATAAGCACTATGGAAAGGCATTAGATTAAAGGATTTGGCAGGGTTAAGCATTGAATAAGAACATACTGTTCCCTGTAGCTAAGGGAAGACTATACCTTAAAATTACTTTCAGTATACTATATTTGAAGAACTGACTATTAATTGTTGATTCTAAACATTTACAAAGACCATTTACTATTAAAAAGACTAAATGCTGTCTTATAAAGTTAAAAATCTTTGTTTTCTTTTTTCATACTAAGTTGAATTAGTCCTACCAGAATATTTTTACAAAGAGAAAAATACTTACTTGTATAAGGCTGCCATGTTGCCAGCACCGTGTTTTTTGGCGAGAATTCAAGGCAAACTGCCTTCGGGAGGTCGAAGGAGTGCAGTAGTCCTTTGTTAGTGACATTGATAATATTTACTCTGGTTTTAAAAGAAATTATTTCAGCAATAAAATACCACTTTTAACGGCCAGCACTCAGCAAAAACAGTCATGCCTCTTTTAAAGTACAGATCATCCCAAACTGTTCATTTCTCACAAAAATCAATGTTCTTAGCTCTAGGAAACACCTTTCATTAACTAAAAGCCCCTACATAAGGCTAATCTTGGGAAATAGCATAAAATTAAAAGAAAAATAGGCAATTTGAGTTTCAATCGAAAAGGAAACAACTTTATAATAAAAGCAGTTCCATATTTTAGATTATTTTCTTTGTTATATGGCCTAACATATTTCTGTAAAATTTCTCATTCAATCTTCAAAACAGTCTTCTAAGCATCATTATCTCTATTTTACAAATGGTTAAGTTTTTTTTTATTTTTGAGACAGGGTCTCACTCTGTAGTCCAGGCTGGTTTTGAGCTCACTACATAGCCCAGATGGGCCTCGAACTCACAGCAATCCTTCTGCCTCGGCCTCCAGAATGTTAGGATTACAGGTGTGCACCACCACACCCAGCTTCATGTAGCTAAATTTAGACTCAGAAAAAAAAAATGAGTTGATGGTTTGTCCAAGATCATACTACTGACGAACACCAGAGCCAAGCTTTTGAAATCTCTTTGTGTCTTTCTGTACTATACTAAAACTTTATGAGGATAAAAGGAATGATATTGTTTTATTCCATAAGCTGCTAAATGAAACTTTGTTCGACTAAGGTTTGAGGAGGATATTAAGGTTAGGATAAGTAGTAGCTATTAGGATTAAAATACAATGGCATACCGTTTAAGTTATTCATAACTTTTTAGTTATTCCAAGTTTAACAGAATAATAGAATGATTTCAAGTTACTTTTTAAAACTCCAGTTTAAGAATAAAACAGTTATAGTTTCTGATTTAATGACAAACTGAGCAAAGACCACAATCAAAACAGTATAACTTATTCTCTTGTCCTGGAATAATACGACTACTGTGGTTTCTAAGATAAAACAAAAACATGCTAGCACTTGATATAGGAAACATATATTAAATGATGAACACAACCTTTAAAAAGGCATATGGGCACACATTAAAAAGATTTGCAATTGCATTCAATAGAAGGCTAGGCATATGAGGACATATTAAAAACAGTCTCAGGGGGCCTTCTGGGCAAGATGGTGGCTAAATAACTGCTGTGCAATGTCTCCTCATAAATTCAACAAGTTGAGATTGTAATTAAAAACTTCCTGTTCAACTTAGCTAAGAGAGAAAGGAGCACCCTAACAACTGAAAGGAAGCCACAGGAAGATCAGAAATCCTGAAGACGCAACAGAAGCAGAGGAAAATAGTAGCCCAGGAAGCCTAATCCTCAGGCATCGACAGCTGGGAGGAAAGCCCAGAGCCCAGAACCTCTGACTGAGGTAAGCACAGATCAAAGAGAAGTGGGAATTGACAGCAGCTGGTAGGCCCTGCATCCAAAAACAAGCCTGTGAGTAGTGGAAACTGAAAATGTATGCTGAGCTTCTCCTAGAAAAGGCCTCCAGGAGCTAGACCAGAAGCAGCACTCAGCAGCTGTAAAAGGCAGTGACATGAACAGGAGCCATTTTTAAAAAGAGCCCAAGTCTGAAAGATTTAGAGTAAAAAAATGCTCAGAAGAGCACATTCGGGTTTTTGGATTCACTCTTAAACAGAGCCTAGAAAGAAGCCGGCACAAAAGAATTGCGGAGAGGAAAGAAAGGCTGCTGATCCTCTGAACGGCCCAGGTGGTAGTGGGAGCACCTTTGAGGGTGGAGAACTCCACCCTTGGGGGGAGGGAAGGAAGCACAGAAGGGATAGCTCTGATGATGGAGCTGGGTGTGATCAAAACACCTCAGAAGCCACTGAACTATCAGGTCCCCACAGCAATCCATCTGCCTCAGCCAGCGTTGGATTATAGGGATGTGCCAACACACCTAGTTTATGATCTGATATTTTAAGTAATACAGATCATACTATTGTGGTTTGGATCTGGAATGTCCCCCAGAAGTCTCATGTATTTGAACGTTATGAATTGTCTATGGAACCATGTGCTGTTGGGAGATTGGGGCCTAGTCTGGAGGGGTGGATTTCAGGCATGTAAATTGGATTACAGGCATGTAAACTGGATTATAGGTGTGTGATGGGGGTTTACCACACTTTCCACACTTGGATCCTGAAGGGGCTAATCAGTGGATGAGACCTGAAAGGATATATAAGCTGCTTCCTGCCTTCCTTGGAGGACTAGCCTCAATTTGCCTGGACTGGGCTTTCTGTTTGTGATGTCCTGAGAAGCTGCCTCCACCTCTCCCTCCGCTATATACTTCATTGCTGCCAGCGACCCCTGAATGGACTGTGAGCTAAAATAAGCCTTTCCGCCCCTAAATTTGTGGATCTCGAGTATTGAGTCACAGCAACAAAAAAGTAACTAAGACACATACCTAACATTCTTTTGATTAGTTTATATAATTTTATATGCAATAGGACCAATGGTAATATTAACTACAGACAACAATTATTAATTTAATTGCAAACACAAAAATAAGATAAAAAAGCAAAGGGAATTATTTTCTCATTATTAGTGCAGAATTTAAGAAATCCTAGTCAGTATTTAGATCACTATTTAAAACAACCTCAATTTCTATTAAATCAGTCATGTCTTTGATATGTTAATTTTTATAAGTAATTAAGTCAAATAAGTCAGTACAAACATACACATAAATACCTCTGCAGGTGTTCAAAGTTATTTCACATTATAACACTAAAAGACTTTATTAATGACTAAATATATTTAAATTATGTCAGCTAGGATCACATTCATGACACATATAAAATATGTTATATAAATGAATACTAACTTTTCTCCATTGCCCCAGGCAAATAAGGTCCCATCCTTACTGAATGTATAGACTTTACAATTTTTCCCAGATTCCCTGAAAATAACAAAAAATTAAATTAATAAACAGAAGTAAAAAATAATAAAGCCTATAATCTATTAATGACTAAGAAGTTACCCAAATTTTAGAAAATAATACCAAAAAGCTTTAGTCTGCTCAAGTACTTTTTCTTTTAGAATGTAATGCTATCACCACTGTAAAGTAAGCTGGAAGCTGATTTTCCTTCCAATAGATTAATCTTAAGAGGGAAACATCTCTTTTTGGGTAAATAATTATGAATAGTTTGTGGGGAGACCCTCTAGGCTATAAGTGAAGGCCAAAGTTTCCAGTTGTCAACCAAGATTTTGAGAAGGCTAAAGGATCTCAACCGGGAGGCCTTTGGGCAAGTCCCACACTACCTGCATGGCAAAAACAGCAATAGATGAAATGTCCTTAAGTGACAAACAAATGTGTCTGGATTTTAAGGACAAAGACCTTCCATCTAGTTCTCATGTGTAAAAACAGAATGTATAAACAACCAGAAACTTGTCAAATTATATAAATGCTGATTCAAGATTCTGTACATCTGTCAAAATCTGACTTCTTGATAATGCTGTCAAGTAACCAAAATTTTAAGGACTGTATCTCTCTACCAGAGAGAGACACACTGACTTTATCTGCTACTGATAATGAAGACCCAAATAGAAATGTGTATGTGGCACGCGTAGTCTACGGGTGGAGTCACATTAGATAGATAGAAACTTTGTGGCTAAAACACAATTTGAATTGTTAATAACAAATATACCAAAAATGAGCAATACATTCTTGAACTGAGTATTATTCTTGCATTAATTTACCTAAAGATTCCATTTGTGCTTCTTCAGTTACTTATTAAGGGTAGTTTTACTCAGTTTGTTGTTATAAATTCTTCCCACATGTTACAGTTTGGATCTGCGATGATCCCCAAAAGCCTCATTTAGATGTTGCAGATTATCTGTGGATTTCATATACTGCTAGGAAATGGGGTGTGGCTGGGAGTGGTGGATTCCTGAGGGCATGGTGGTCCACTACAGGAGTGGAGAATTACTGAAGGGGTGACCTGGAAGAATATACCCTGGCCGGGTTTCTCCCTGCTCCTTCCTTGTGATGGTACCCTTCTACCATGCCTCTACTGCCAGATGGCCACCAAGAGACTGAGATCTCTGAAACTGTAAGGTAATATAACACTTCCCTCCTTTAAATTGTGGTGTCAGGTGTTGTGCCTCAGCGACAAAAAAGTAACTCAAGACACTCGGTGTGGCCTAATAATCCAACCTACCAAGATCGACTTAAATGCTGACAATCACTTTTAAAACTTTAGTCATTCCTTACAGGTTTATGTGACGTGTAAGTTATAAATTTTCATTTCTGGGCTGGAGGAATAGATTAGTGGTTAAAGTGCTTGCCTAGCAAGTGCTAAGTAGTGGAGTTGATTCCCTGGCACCACATAAACTGGGTATGGTGCCACACACATGTAATCTCTTCACTTGGGAGGCTGAGACAGGATTGCTGTGAGTCCAAGGCCAGCCTGGGCTCCGTATTGAGTTCAGGACCAGTCTGGGTTATAGAGTGAGACCTGTCTCAAAAAAATATCATTTCTAAGCTATCACATAAACTATAAGACCACTGAACACGTTCAGAACAAGATCCTATGGTCTACCAACAGTCCTTTCCTTAAACTAAGACTAACACATTAGTTAGCCTGATTTCATTCATTGCTTTTTACTGGTGACAATTCTGTCACCATCATCCAACCTAGACTTGTTTATTTCTCAGATATTTTGATCAAATATTGTGTATGGTTCTATTATGTATCTAGGAAGTCTGCAGAGAAGGAAAATGAGATAATCTTGAAAAAATTTGTTCTTAGGATGCTCCTTTTGCCCCTAGTAATCACCTTATCTTAATGATTACTTACTTGCAAATCCAATAGGTTATAGAACCTAGAATTCAATTTTTTTTAATCTTTGCAATTGGGGGAATTTTTTCTGTTATCCTTTGGTATGATTTTTCAAATGAAAATTTCATGTATATATAAAAATAGAAATATGATTAATTTGTCCAAATGCCCACTGT
The DNA here is from genome assembly GCA_004027205.1 of Ctenodactylus gundi. Classification (NCBI taxonomy): domain Eukaryota; kingdom Metazoa; phylum Chordata; class Mammalia; order Rodentia; family Ctenodactylidae; genus Ctenodactylus; species Ctenodactylus gundi. Next base: position 80,145 of record PVKB01004400.1, on the reverse strand, counting down.
CAATCTTGCCAATTGATGTCACATCATCTTATTCTATACTTTAGTAGCACCTCTAACTCATAAGGACTTTGTTTCTATGTGTATGGTACAAGGAACTGAATCCAGGGCCTTGAACTGAGTGACTTCTCTAAACTCATGATCCTCCTGCTTCAGCCTCCTAAACTTGTCTAGCTGATTAAGGATATTTTAAAAACACAATCAATACCATATCACTTCATCTCATAAAATTAGCTTCTTACTATCATCTAATACTCCATACATGAGATCAATCTGGATGTTTTAAAAAGCTCTCCAGGTATTCAAATGTACAGCCAAATTTGAGAATTACTCATCTGTGATTCAGTTTTTAAAACTGCAAAATCTTCCATGCAGTTCCTATTCTATTACAACTCAGCAGGAGGCACACAGTATCTTCTTGTTCTACTCTTAGTGGTACTGAGACTGTACTGGATTCAGACATGTGAATCCACCTAAGCCTTCCTGCTTCCAAGACTCAGCTATTCAATGAAGTGACAAGGCTACGTCATCTTCTAACACCACAGGTTGCTTCAGATTGCAGCAATGGGCCACATTTTTTGCCATGCCCACTGCAGCAGGTAGGAGAGGATGTTTGACTTTCACATTCAATTCACACACTAAAAGGCTGTGATTGTAGACACATTTCTTACCCTACCTTCCAGAGCAAGACTGTTCTGAGAGGGCTCTATCCAGCCTCTCTGGAGACATCTGCATGCATGACCAGGAAACCCCACTACATATTGTGGATCTGTGGTCAGCTCAGTGTACTCCCTTTATGTTTGTTTTGACTCTGCCTGTCTCATTCTACTTTTCCCCCTTGTTTCTGCTGCCTTGGAATTGTATACCTCAACAACGTGAAGCACTTAACTTTAGAACAGACTGTCTTCTACAATAGTGCTTATCTCACTTTTATGTGCATATAAGTCACTTGAGGATCTGGTTAAAACAGAAACTGATTTGGTAAGTTTGATAGGGACTGAGATGTTGCCAGACTGCACTGCACTGGCTTACAGTTAACACAAATATGGCTGGTTTGGAGCCACATTTTCTTGTAGCAAGGTTTTGGAGAACTGGGCGTAACAAAAGTTGGTCAATAGATTGCGGGCAATGATTATAAAGTTCCCCCACTTATAGTCATCAACAGTTAATCTTACAGTTTTGGCAGTTTGATGACCATCTGTCTAAATTAGTGATTTCTAGAGTGGAGCCTTTATACTTGCAGCCTCAGCATTACCTGAGTATTTATTTTAAAATGCAAATTGTTAGGCACTATTCCTGGTCTAATGAACCAGAAAGTCTGGGAAGGGAACCACAATTTGAGTTTTAATGTTTTAATAAGCTTTTCAAAAGATTCTGGTGCATGCTAAACTTTGGCAACCACTGGCCTAAATCCATGATTTCTTTAGAATTACAAAATGTTAACCATTTAATACCCTTATTCCTTCTGCACTTATTAGGTATAATTCTTCTATAAAGAATGTTTCCTCATCAACTATGTGGTTACTCTGAACTACAACTTGTATAGAAAAGACAAAATTAATGCTTGATTTCTTGCCTTTATTGATTTTCAAAATAACAAACAAGGTCTCCACAAACCACTAATGCTCATGAATAAGTTTCCTTTTAGGAGGAAAAGTATTTAGAAATCATTAATTGTGAAGCAAGCATATTCACTTTCTGGGCTATTGTCACTGTCAGCTTTTTCAGTAGACAGAACTAAGAAATATAAGAAATCACAAGAGGCTGGAGGAATATCATAGCAGTTAAAGTGCTTGTCTACCAAGCACAAGGTCGCAGGTTTGATTACCTAGCACCACAAAAGATGGGTGTGGTAGCACACACCTGTAAAGGAATGAGAAAAACTTACAACAGAAGTACCAGTCAAGCCACGTTATTCTCAGGTTTGCGATATAAATAGTATAATAAAGGAAGACAATAGACTGTGTACATAAAACATGGATAAATACATTTTTCCCATAGAGAACCAGTAAGAGAGTAAACCACAAATTAGTCAAAATAATTACTTCTGGGAGAAGAGAGAATTACCAAATGCAGAAGATATATCTATAAATGAATCTTGGTATATAGTTTTGACTTTGGGCCATGTGATTGTTTTCAATTATAAACTTAAATAAAACAGGGGTTGGAGTATTACCTCAGTGGTTAAAGCCCTTGCTTAAGAAGCTCAAGACCCTAAATCAGTTCCCCAGGACTACCTAAGCCAGGTGTGCTGGCTCATGCCTATAATCTCAGCACTCAGCAGGCTGAGTCAGGAGGATTGTCATGAGTTTGAGGCCAGCCTGGACTACAGAGGGAGACTGTGACTCAAAAAAAAGGAAAGAAATCATGAGTTCACATGGATATAAGCAAGCTCTCTCTTTACTCTCATGCTAAAAAATGACTACTAATGACATTAATATAATTATTTACTTACTTTATCCTATAACATATTCAAATGTTTTCTTAATTATTTACTTATTTTGTTCTACGATAAATTCAAATGACAACGTCAATTTTTAGTTAGCAGTAAAACTGCTGAATGCATTTAGGAATTTTGCAGGTTGCTATGCTACCAATGTGATATAAAGATAGGCTCATTTGGGCTGGAAGAATAGTACAGTGGTGAGGACTTGCCTAGCAAGCACAAGGCCTCGGGTACGATTCCACAGCACCACATAAACAGGGCATGGCAATGCATGCCTGTAAACCCTGCACTGGGGAGGCTGAGGTAGGAGGACTGTTATGAGTTCCAGGCCAGCCTGGGCTACATAGTGAGTTCAGGACCAGCCTGGACTACAGAGCAAGACCCTGCCTCATCTATAAATAAATAAATATAGGAAACTGAAATAACTTGTTTCTTTTCTTTTTTTTCTGAGACAGAGTTTCATTCTGTAATCCAGGCTGGTCTTGGACTCAGTAGTTAGCCCAGACTGGCCTGGAATACATCATCCTGCCTCAGGGCTGGGATTACAGGAATGTGTCACCACACCAGGCTTATGTGGTGCTGCCAAATTCAAGGCCTTGAGCTTGCTAAGCAAGGGCTTTAACCACTGAGGTATTCCTTCGGCTCCAGTTTTATTTAATTTTATAATTGAAAATTACACAGCCCAAAGTCAAACATGTACCAAGGTTCATTTATCTTCCACATTCTGTAATTCTATCTCCTACCAAAAGTAATGATTTTGACTAACTTGTAGTTTACCCTCTCACTGGTTCTCTATGGAAAAATACATGTCCATGTTTTATGTAAATAGTCTATTATCTTCCTTTGTTATACCATTTATACTGCTAATTTGAGAAACACTAACAGTGGCTTGACTGCTACATTTATGTTTTTCTTATTCCCTAAGATTAAAAACACTTCCAAACTAAAAGCTCGAAGGCAATTATGCTGTTTTACTTTTCCTTACTATTGCTTCCTTCTACCTTTCATCTGGGTTATAGCTATTATTTTCAAATCTGAAGAACGTTTTCCTTGACAATCTATTCTTTCCACCTTCTGTCAATGCTGCCTATGTCCTAGGAAACTAGCTTATTTTTTTTCTTGTTCAAAATATACCACGAACAAAAGCAATTTAGAGTGTAATGTTTATAGCCTATAATATTATTCAACAGACTAATTGATACCTTGGAAACACTGTGCTTTCTGTAAAATGTGGTGGTCCGTTCACCATGTACAGTCCTTCTGTTCCTCGGACTACAGAAATATAAGTGGAAAGAATCATAATTAGTAAACTAATAAAGACTCAGTCATAGAAGAAAAGCTTTCAAATTATTAATGAAATCATTAAACATTTCACTGTATCATAAGATAGCATTATCCTTTTATGTAATATATTAGTACTGAAAAATATATAACTTTTATAAATAAAAGCTTTGGCTGGGCAGAGTAGTGTACACCTGTATTCTTGAGCTACTTCAGAGGCTGAAGTAGGTTTTCCCCAAGTTCAAGCCAAGCCTGGGCAATTTAGTGAGAATGTCTTGAAAGAAAAACATGATATGGTAGAAGGGACATGAACTCAGAGGCAGATGTCATTTCACAACTGGCTGTGAGACTTTAGATATACCTTCACTGCTAAATCCCTTCCTAATCTGTTAAATGAAAATACTACAGTACAGAATATCTATGTGCTTTATGTAAAAATACATGAACATATAGCATGTATTTAAAAAATCTTAAAAACATAGAAGTATTAATATGCTCTTTACAGTTTCTAAAATCAGGAGAACAAGGACAGTAAGACACATTCATTTACTAAGCTCTCAATGAAAGCAATATCCAAAATAATAAAGTGAAAACAATGTTCAAAGTTAAATAAAAAATATTTGGAGCAGCCATTACAGTTTTTAAAAAGGTTAAAACTACACTTAAAGCTAACCCAAATTGGTTCATTCATTCAATAAATGGTGGTTGTGGTAGGGGGTTACAGATCAGAATGGTGTACTTTCTGCGCCTCACATTGAGACACAACAGAAAGAAAAACTAGTCTTATGCTTGACCTAAGCACACAGTAATGAAATTAACCAAATACATGTAATTGTATAACTGCATTTAGTACTGCAAAGGAAAGCACACAGTGGTATAGAATATAAGACAGGGAGAAGGTTGGGAACAGTATCTGTGAATGAACTGTGTGCTGAGACATTAAGGACAAACAGTGGATAACAAACAGTAATAATTACAATAATTCTATGGCAAGAGTAATGGCAGCAACAGAGAAAGGGAAGGAAGGCCTGCGTAGTTAGAAGATGAACTTGGAAAAATTAGGATCAAACCAAGACAAATACTGAGGTCTAAGGTAAGCAATGTTGGTATCTTAAAGATGCTAGGCCATCTTAAGAGTTTCAGGCGATGTTAAACCCCAGTGAATGTCATACAGTGTAGGAAATGAAGTGAAAGAGGTAGGAAAGAAAGTGCAGAGACTATATGCAATGTCATCGCAGTAGTTCCACAGATTATAAAAGTGTAGACAGATTCGAAAATTAGGGAATGAATATGTACCACTAAGGAAAAAAACCTTGGTGATGAATTGTGATTTTTTTTTTTTTTTTTTTTTGAGACAGGGTCTTGTTCTGTAGCCCAGGCTGGTCCTGAACTCAGGATGGAGCCCAGGCTGGCCCTGGACTCACGGCAATCCTCCAGTCTCAGCCTCCCAAGTGCTGGGATTACAGGGGTGCGCCACCACGCCCAGCTTATGTGGTGCTGGTGAAGTACTTGGTGCTTGACTCTGCGCTTGCTAGGCAAGCACTTTAACTGCTGAGCCATTCCTCCAGCCCTGAATTGTGATTTTATCTGCTAGAACTGCTGCTAGCAGCAACAGTACAGAAGCTGAAGGAAAAAAAATGTTGTACTAAGGTCTGTGGCTGCCATTACATCTGCTTCCTCTTCAGCTTGCTAGTCACAGTCCACCCTTCTTTTGGTTACTGGCAAACAGCAAAACTGGCCGATAGGGGCCAGCCTTGGCTCCAAATCTGATTCCTATTTTCTTTTTAAAATTTAATATCAGTTTATTTCTTACTTTCTTCAGACAGGAATCAGGACCAAAAGGGGAATCAGTGGGAGGATGGGCAACTCGCCAGGCAGGAACTTTACAAGACGGTGATTCAAGGATTTAATTGTTCTTTAATTGGTGACTTTGGGCTGATCCCTATTTCCTTTCCCTTCTCAAGAATACTCGAGACAGTTATCAGAACATTGAAATTCTACTTAAGAATTAACTAGCTCAAATTTCAGATGTTTCATAGCTGAAAGTACAACAAATAAATTATTAGTTTAGAATTAAAAATAAAAGAACCACTAAAAACAAAATTTGTCTTTGTGAAGCAACCAAATTTAGTGAAGATATACAAAATAAATACACATAATTGAACTACTAATTTCTGGATAAACATCTACAAGTGGGGAACTGATGGGGGCTGTCAGTATAGCCCAGGAATTAAAGCATTTGCCTAGCAAACACAAAGCCCTGGCTTTAATTCCCCAGCATCACATAAACTGGGTACAGTGGTGCAGATCTGTAATCCCAGACTTGGGAGCCCGAGTTCAAGATCTGCCTGGGTCACGTAGTGGGTTCAGGACCAACCTGGACTACAGAGAGATACTCTGTCTCAGAAAACAAAGAAACCCAAAAAACAATAACAAAATCCCCCAAAACCTGATGCCATATTGCCTTAAGTAGAACCCTGAACCAAACTATTTTGGAAAATTAATTGTACTAAAATAGAAGAACCTAGAAAAGCACTCTACATATTTTGAAATCCAAACTCATTATATTACAGACTTTACATGATCTGACCCCTGCATGGCTACTTCCACCATGTGCAAGACATCAGAGATAAACAACAACAACAACAACAACAACAACAGAACACAAGAAAAAAGACCTCATCACTGCAGTCACTTCAAAAAAGCTCAGTCTATTAATAAAATTTTAATTATACACTGAATACATCCATTCTTAAAAAAAAAATCCCTAATGACATTTACAGAATTTGTGTCTGGAAATGTTTTCCAAGATCTAAAAACTATAAAGTTGGTTTCTCTCTCTCTCTCTCTCTTTTTTTTTGGTGGTGCTGGACATTGAACCCAAGGCCTTGTTTATGCTAAGCTAAGCATACACTCTGCTACTGAGATACATCCCCAGACCCTGAAATTTAATTCTTCAGCAGTAAAATCCTCTTACCACAAAGAAAAAGCAGTGTGATTTCTCAGCACCAAACCAATTATCTGATGTATTACATATGATAAGTTAGAATTTAGAAGAACAGGGCATTCTTTTCTTTTTTATTTTTTGCCATTCTTTCCTAATACTAACCGTTTTTTTTTTATTTTTTTATTTATTTATTTTTTTTGAGACAGGGTCTCGCTCTGTGGTCCAGGCTGGTCCTGAATTCACTTCAGAGCCCAGGCTGGCCTTGGACTCACGGCAATCTTCCTGTCTCAGCCTCCTGAGTGCTGGGATTACAGGCGTGCGCCACCACGCCCGCTTATGTGGTGCTGGGGAATTGAACTCGGGTACTTAGCGCTTGGCTTAGTGCTTGCTCAAGCGCTTTAACTGCTGAGCCACTCCTCCAGCTCTAATACTAAAGGTTTTAAAAGAAGGATTAACCAAAAGTGAATTTCCCAAATTAGGGAGTTTACAACTTCAAATTATACATTATTACTACATTACATAAAACTGTAAAATTCTAGCTATACAAGCTATAGTGAGAATATACTCATCTCTTTCAAAATGCCTATGTTGTTGTGAGGGTGATCTGGCTGAGACAGACATTCGTCACCTCACTGATCTCAGTGTCGATGTCGATTTGGCTGATCTGGCTGGCTAGGCGGATGTCCCCTTTTTGCCTCACCACTCCTGAAATGACAAAACTATCTTGATACAGGACAGATTAGCAATCATCAATGATGAGAGCTGGAAAAAGACTCTTACTGTGAAAAGATAGCCCAGGAATTTCTTGCTAGTGAGACAAAAGTTCTGATAGTATTGGTTGCAGAAATCTGTATAGGCGGTAAAGATTTCTTAGTGAGTACATAAATGTACACACAGACATATATGTAAAAGCTAAATAAAGACTCCAATTTAGTAAATTCTACTGTAATCCTAGTTTTAATAATATAGTCATTCATATATAAGAATTACTATTATTAATATTTTTTGAGACGGGGTCTTCCTCTGCAGTCCAGGTTGGTCTTGAACTCATTATATAGCCCAGACTGGCCTGGAACTCAAGGCAGTCAATCCTCCGACCTCAGCTTCCAGAGTGCTGGGATTACCGGCATGTAGCACAACTAATCATTTATATGTTGGTGGGAAGTCAACGTAGGGCCTTACACATGCTAGACAAGCATTTTTACATTGAGCCACATACCCAACCTTTATGATACACTATTTAACAGAATTGTTTTATTTCATTACCTTCCTATTGTGAAGCTTAAGCAGAAGGACGTATTCCAATATCTTCTGGACTTGTAAAATACCTTACTCGATTAAATAACCAATTTGAGCTAGGCCTGGTGGCCCAGACCTGTAATCCCAGCAGTCTAGGAAAAAGAGGCAAAAGGATCCCAAGTTGGAACCTAGCCTGAGTAACTCAGTATTGGGCCAGACCTTGTCTTGAGATAAAAAAATATAGGCTCTGTACCTCACCATGAGGCCCAGGGTTCAATCCCAGTATTAGGGGAAAAAATATGAGTTTGTATAATTTCATATAGAAATCTGAATAAATGGATTCAATTTGGGAAACTCAGACTTTCAGTCAAGATGTCAGCTGAGTAGCACAGGTGCACAACGTCTTCTCATGGAACCACCTAAAAAGTTGAGAATATATTCAAAAATCTCCTGTTCAATGTAGCTAGGACAAGGAGGAGTGTCCCAACAATTGAAAGGAGTCCAGGGGAAGATCAGACATCCTGAAGGAACACTGGAAGTGGGGGGGGTGGGGCGGGGGGGGGGAGGGGAAACAGAAGCCCAGGAAGTTGTCCCAGGCTGACTGCGAACAGCTAGGAGCTGCCAGCATCCACAGCCAGCGGAAAGCTGGCTTGTAGTCCAGAACCTCTGACAGAGCTAGGTGAGTAAAAAGCACTGCCACAACTGAAAGAAATCCTGAAGACATATCAGAAGTGGAGGAAAACAGCAACTGACTGAGTGTGACTCTGAGCTGCTGGAGGGAAGCATGGGGACCAGAACCTCAGACCAAGGTAAGCGCAGATTTAGAAGTGGAATAGCTGCTGGCACCCCAGCCTCCAAAAACAAGCCTGTGGGTAGTGTACACCACAAATACACTGTGATCTTCCCCTAGAAACAAGGCCTCCTCCTGGAGCTTAGATCAGAAGCAGCACTCGGCATGTAAGCAGGAGCCATTTTAAAAAATGAACCCAAGATTAGAGTAACAGAAAGCTTAGAAGAGTGTGCCTCAGGGTTTTGGAGTCACTCTTAAACAGTGCCTAGAAAAAAAACCGGCACAAGAGACAATTGTGGAGAGAAGAAGAAGTCCTTGGACCTCCTGAGTGGCTAGGTGTAGTAAGAGCACCTCAGAGGGTGGAGAACCCTGCCCGCGGGGAGGGAAGCCAGGACAGGCAGGAATAGAGGCCATCAGGATGTTGGGTCCTCCCTCACTGCCTACTCCCAGCGTAGAACTTGGAAAAAGTTAGGCTCCCCCACACACCCTCATACTCATTCAAAGAAACCTCTCGGCTAGGCCTTTCAAGTGAAGTCCCTCAACTACAGAAATATGGGAAGAAGACAAGGCAACAGGATGCCCGTAGATATGCTTGAGACTCCAGAAACTAATGTCATCGGCCCTAAAATAGTGGAACTCATAGGGAAGGAAGTCAAAAAGCAAATAAATTAATTGAACAACCAGTTAAAATAAGCTATTCTTGAAGAAATGCAAGCATTGATCAACAGGCTTAAAGAGGATCTTACTAAACAAATAGTGGTCCTAATGAAGACAAAGCTTACTGGGAATATAGAAGCCACAAATAAATAGTTGGCTGAAGTAAACAAGGAAATATAAGGTATGAAGGAACATGTTAATACAGAAGTGGAAATTTTGAAAAGAAATCTAGCTGAAATTCAGGATATGAAAAACTCATTTAAAAGCAGGGGAAGTCGACTTGAACATTGTGAGGACTGAATTTCAAATACTGAAGACAAGGCTGAGGGAACAAATGCTATAGTTAGGCACAACTCCAAAATTAGAAATGAGAAGAAGTAGTTGGATGCAACAGCTGATGGATGATTCAAAGACAACCAATCTCAAAATTATGTGTGGGAGAAAGAGCAGAAGATAGCATTATAGGTATAAAGAATTTACTCACTAAAATCATGAAAGAAAATTTCCCAAATCTAGAAAAATAAATTAATTTTCAGGTAAAAACAGCTTATAGAACACTAAATAATCTCCATGAACAATGAGACTTGACACAACATGTCATAATCAAAACCTCAGAAATACAACATAAAGAGAAAATACTAAAAGCAAGAGAAAAACAGTCATTATTCTACAAAGGCAAACCCAGTAGAATTACTACTGTTAAATATATTAGATTTCTCCATGCAAACCTTTAATTCCAGGAGAGCCTGGAGCAAAATCTTTCAAGCTTTAAAAGACAACAAGTGTCAACCCAGGTTGTTGTATCCAGCAGAATTATCTGTGAAAATTAAAGAAGTAAAAATTTTTCTTGACCAAGAATCCCTAAAGAAATATGTGACTACTAGCCCAGCACTGCAGAAAATACCTGAAGGAATCTTAGAGAGTGGCAGAGAGACAACCAGCACCAAAAAACACGGAGGAAAGGAAACATCTAAAGAGAAAGTATAACAATAAAATGGACTGGCATTTGAATCACTTGATTGGCATATTTCTAAAACAGTACCAGCTGTTTTATAAAATCTGTGCAATTTCCCCACATAATTATTATTTGTAATAGTATATTAGGTTGCAAAATATAATAATTATATTCAACATGGGGACTGGGTATTAAATCTTTAAAAAATGTGTATGAATTTATGGAAGGATAGGTAGATAAAATAATAAACCAAATCCGGCAAAGTATTAGTAATTAATGAAATGTGAGTACATAATTTGTGACAGTTTAAAAAGGTCTCACATAAGTATGCCATTATATCTATTGCTTTAAGTGTAATATATTTATGTGATATAGATCTGGCTTCATTTAATGTATCAATTCAATACAGACTTAAGTTTGTTCATTGTACCAATTCATTTACGTGGTCTTTGATGTAAGTTTATCCTAAGAAAACTGATGGATGTAATGATAACCTGAATGCCTTTTGAATGTACAAATATTTGCCTTTCCATACTCAGCTAAGGCATTTGAAATTTAACTTCTCTTTTCTTTCTCGCATTTTCTAGCCTTATGAATTACATTGTCATTTTTCTTTTCTCATGTGAACTGGTGGGTGAGGCAATGTTAAAGAATCTCAACAAAGATACCATAAGATATAGAAAAAAAGAACTTCTAGCAAATATTCCAATAAAGGGATCCGATGGACTCAGAGAAGAGCTGTCAAGATTTGGCCACTGTAGCCCACTCTACAGGTGGAAAGCTGAGTTAGGAGTGGTGATTTGAGTGAAATGAGTCAGACGCAGAAGATTTGATTTGGGAAACCCAGAATATAGGCAATTCTATAAAAACAAATGGGTGTGATAGTGGGAATAAAAGGGAATTGGAGAAGGTGTGGGAAGGCCAAAAATGGGAAGGTATTGTAAAGCTGATGTGATATATATGTGCACAAAATACTCAATTTCACTGTAAGCACTATGTATTGCATATATACTAATAAAAATGGTGGGAAAAAAGAAACTCACAATGAGTCTCATAACAAAATACAAACTATCTTACAAGTTAATAAAAGTTAACTCAAACTTAATTAGAAAGTTTTTTTTCTACATGCTACTTTCTAATAAGAAATCCACCTTCAGTAGAAGCATCTGAATGGAATATAATGAATAGAATGCAAACTTAACTTGACAGTATATTCACACTTGGTGTGATTGTTTTGATGATTTACTATTTTAATCATAGAATCTTTAATACAGAATGATTACAGGTAATACAGAATGCAGTTCTTCATTATGAAAAATGAATGCCAATTCAGAGACTTGTAGCCATTTATCACTCTAGGCCTGAGTTAGAATGAGAAAAACACTGGGCTTCAAAAGGAAGTATCCTATGTCAAATATATAATGATCTTTAAAATACACTTTTTTCCAATCTTTATATTTGTTGAACATATATTAATTTAGGAAAATGACTCGATTTTTAATAGATTACCTAAACAGCTTCAATTATGCAAGGTTATTCATATTGCTTTACATACCTAGCAGCAAGGCCCTCTTCTTCAGGAGACACTAATTTTCTTAAAAGTTATTCAGAGTAAGAATACAATGTGGCTATAACCTTTCAATTAAATGGTAACTAATACAAAGAACAAGGGTCAAGCCAGCAAAAGAAAGCTTGCCTAGAGAGTATGGGCAAAAATACGCTCCTTCTTTTGAAGCTATTGAGCTGGCTGAGAATCAGTTCCACGATGAGTTCAGCTGAGAAAGAAGTGAGAACCTAGTGATGAAGAAAAACAGATTTTTATAGCCATCTGAGAAACTGAAACCAACAGCACTGAAGCTTTTCCATCAAACAAACTTTTTTATACACTTTGGTTTTCTGTCCTTGTCAATTAAGAGATGTAAGTCACAAAATTTACTGGATAATCTCCAAATTATTCAGTTCTAAAATCCTGTGAGCTTATCAATATATTTTGGAGGGTTAGGGGCATAGATCAGTAGTTAAAGCACTAGAAAGTGCAAGGCCCTGAGTTTGATTCTACAGCACCACAGAGAGTGGGCGTGGTGGCCCCTCGCCAGTAATTCTAGCACTCCAGAGGCTACAGCAGGAGGACCACCATGTGTTCAAGGTCAGCCTGGGCTACACAGACAGTTCAGGACCAGCCTGAGATTTTGGAAATTAAAGAAACTATTCTTTGCTAATTTATTCTTGAATTCCTATTAGAATTTTAAATTCCTGTTGTTTACCAGATTCTGGACAAAGTACTAATAAATAGCAAGTACCTAACCTCAAGAGGCTCATAGTATAACAGCAAAGAAAAATATCAGAACTAGGTAATTATTTTGTGTACTAAGTGCAAAAAAAAATTAGATCTGTGTGAGGTACAAAAAATCTTGGAAGATAACAAGCTTCACAGAACAGTATTTGAAATTAATTTTCAGAGATAAACAGTAGTTTGCCAAATCAACAAAACAGGATAGTCATATACTGAGTAACAGACTTTTAAAAAATTCATAAGCAGGGCTGGAAGAATAACTCAGTGGTTCAAGTGCTTGCCTAGCAAGCTCGATGCCCTGAGTTCGATTCCCAAGCACCCCTATAGAGCTGGGTGTGGTGGTGCATGCCCTCAGGAGGCTGAGGCAGGAGGATTGCTAAATTCAAGGGCCATCCTGGGTTCCTTAAAGAGTTTAGGACCAACCTGGACTACAAAGCCAGACACTGACTCAAAAAAAAGGTGGCCTTCATAAAAAAAAAATCATAAGCAATTTTGATGATAAAATCAGGTGTCACAGGAAGGAATTAATGTGAGGAGCTACTCCAAGATTATAAAGGGATCCAATATACTATGCTAAAAAGATGAAATTTATTCTATAAGAGGCACTATAGTTTCTCCTAACAAAATTATCTTTGGAGGAGAACATTTATCAGATTTTAAAATCTTTAAACTTTAAAACTTTTAAAAATTTTAAAACTTTAAAGTTCAAATAATCATTTAGTATTAACATCTGCAAAAAAGTCATCTTTACACAGGTAGAGAAAAATCATATAATTATGCCACGTAATTAGTTTCAGCTTGGTATATTATCTAGCAGATTATACTTTGTACTCGATAAACATCTGATGATTGAACTGTTGTAATCCCATAGAACATGAGTGAGTATGAATCTTAAAATAGAGAATAGCAAGAAGTGGAAAAACTTTTTAAGGTTCCTTTCAAGTATTGGTGGAAACAACAACCCTTTCATCAAAAGTAGACCATCTTTCTCTTAGGGACTTTTCTCCCTGTTCTGTGTAGTCATGACTTAAAGACTTTCTCCAAACTCTCCTCTCCTTACTTGACACTCATATACTGCAGTCATACACCTTGGTCCAGGGTCTTCCCCGCTATTGTCCAAGACTAGTTTTGTTTTCTTCAACCCTACGAACTGTTATCTCAGCTTTGAAATCTCAGGTGTCTTTTAATGTTCTATTTCTAAAATCCTCACACCTATTTCAATATCAGATGTTGCTAAAATATTCCTATCATACTCACTGCTACCAACCGAAACCATATCTTCACCACTTGTAACCTACGCTACCACAGCTTCACTTGCTCTGCTCAGTTCTACAAATTGTATTGAGGCAGAAAGTACAGAAATCGTAATTACTTCAATCCAGGGGTATTTAGTGTGTGGAGTTGTATGCTGATCAACGCAATGCCAATACTGCAGACAAATCCACCTATCACTTTCCGTTGTTCCCCTGTATTCCCGTAAAAGCTGAAGCAGCAAGGAATAATAGATGGGTAAGTAAGAAGGAGGAATACCACAGACCAAGAGCTTACTCCCGATGCCATACTGTATAAACAAAACCAATTGGGAGTATGGCTCTTCTATAAGCCAAAAACAAAACAAAACAAAACAAAACAAAACCCTCAAGTCAGACACCAAAGCTCATGGGGAAATTCTCGGCGAAGAAACAAAAATACACTACTGAGTAAAAACTGAGCCCCTTACTCGGAACTCACCTGTCAACAGTGGCGTGGATGGCGCCATCTTGTCCCGGAAAAAGAAACCCACGCGCTCGGGTGAGAGCTCAGCAAGCGCCGAACCCGGCCCCTACACGTCTCCTCAGGGTGGAGACTGCGAGCTGGTGTTTCCGGGGCCACCCGCTTCGGGGCCAATTCACTTCCGATTGCAGAACGCGCATGCGCGAAGCGGGAGCCGGCCGGGCTAGGGCGGGTGCGCCAGCCCCGGACCTCGCTCTCTCCCGTGGGCGGAGCCTGCACTTCCGCGGGGCGGAGTCGGCCCGCTGCTGACGTTGGCAGCCGAAGCCTGAGTACTCGGAGGCAGCCGGCTGCGCTCGCTGTCCGGTGGTTGCGTTTCCTTCCTCTTTCGCTCAACGCTCCCAGCGCAGCCGGAGCCGCGGCGCAGGCACATCCCGGCGGCTTGGGCTCTTCCGCCCGCGCGCCCGCTTCCTGCAGTGGGTCAGGCCTACGGCCGACGGTCGCGCCCCGTCGGAGCTCAGCCCCGCGCTCCCCGCGCCCAGGCCCAGCGGCCGAGCCAGCGCGCGTCCCGAGTGCGTCCTCGCTCCGGCGGCGCGCGTCCCGAGAGCGGAGCCTCGCAGCTACCTCGGGGCGGCAAACGAGCGAGTCCGAGGGTAGCCGGCGCAGGCGGTGGCGCCGCGAAGATGGTCGCCAAACAGCGGATCCGCATGGCCAACGAGAAACACAGCAAGAACATCACCCAGCGCGGTAACGTCGCCAAGACCTCGGTAAGGCACGAGCGGCCGCCCCTCTCCGCTCCGCAGCGGGGCCGAGGCCCGCGCCCCGGGCCTCGTCGAGCTCCTCCCGACCCGGCCGGCCTGCGCCCCCGCGGCGCTGACGGGCCGAGGCCGGAGCTGGGAGCCAGATGCTGAGGTGGAGGGCTCGGGACGAGGAAACACCTGCGAGGGGAAGGGCCCGGCGGCTCGGCCCGGTGCAGACGATCCAGGCGATTTCTCTGCATCTGAAACTGGATTTTCCCTTTTGCAGAGAAATGCCCCCGAAGAGAAGGCGTCTGTAGGACCGTGGTTATTGGCTCTCTTCATTTTTGTTGTCTGTGGCTCTGGTAAGTGTCTCGGTGGGCTTCCTTTGAGTAGGGTGTTGGGGGAAGAATTTGGGATGACGTGTGATGGATCCTTGGTAAGCCCTACCAGCGAAATTCTCAACCCACCTGCCGAGAGTGCCGCACAGTTCCGCTTCGTCTGAACTAAATACTTGCCCCACATATGGACAGAGGGTAGTGCTCCAGAAACTTCTGTCAGCTTGATTTATTATGTTCACAGGAGATCAGAAAAGAGGTCACATCTTTGGTAATGATCAAGTTGGAAGCAATTAAGACCAGACCAAAACACAGAAAAACCCGCAAATTAGAATGCCTTGTAACCCCATTTTCAGTACCTTTGCAGAGAAATTAATGAGTATCATGTACATGTGGATATGAGAATTTCAATTAACTTTACTAGAGTTTAGTATCCTTAATGGCAAAGCTTGAGTTTAGTCTAGAAAATAACAGCTAGACCAAATAATTGATTTTCTATAGAGGAAGTGTACCTGTTGGACAGTTTAATGTGTTTACGTTAATTCACATTTGCCATATGGTTAAAAACCAGGTGTCAGGGCAGCCTGTTAGAAGAAATGATTCTTGCTTCAAGAAATTATCTCAATATGTAAGCTGTTAACACTGAGGTAGATGATTGTTTTCCACATTCTAAAGTTACATTTTTAACATTTCACTTTGCTTTTCTCCTAAACCTACCAGTTGGAAGTGCTCCTGATAAATGGCGAAAAGCCAAGTGGTTTATATAACCCAAGGATTACTGAATTTCAGCTTTGTGAGAATGAGGAAACATGCATATATTATAGGCCAGTCCAGTCCTTAAAAAGATGCTTAATTATTTAGGGATAAATCAAAATATGTCAGAAAAATCTGTTTGCTTTGCTGTTTAAGTTCTTTCTAACATGATTCCCTATCTAGGAAGCTCTCTCGGATACTATATGTCAGGAATGCAGGGATTAAAAATTAACAATTTGAGATTGGGATGTGGCTCAGTGATAAAAGATTTTTCTACTGTGTGCCTGGCCCTGGATACAAAATAATGCTAATAATGAGCATTAGTGGTTTTATTTATTAAGATAGTCTTTATTTATTTATTGAGACAGGGTCTCACTCTGTAGCCAGGCTGGTTCTGAACTCATTAGGTAGCCCAGGCTAGCCCTAGACTGGTGGCATTGTTTTTATTATAGTGAAGATAGATAGCATTTATAAATGATTATATGGTATTTTCAGATTTTTTTTTTTGAGACAGTGTCTTGCTTTGTAGTCTGGGCTGGTTTTGAGCTCACTCAGTAGTCCTGGTTGACCTTGAACTCACATTAAGCCTCATGAGTGCTGAGATTACAGATGTGTGCCTCCAGCCCAGTTAATCTTCATATGGTACTGGAGAAGAAAACGCCGGTTCTTGTACATTCTAGGCAAGTGCTTGAGCCTCTAAGCTATACCCACATTTCAATACCTGTGATTTCATCTACTTTAATAGTTTTAAGTTGCCAGATCTGTTTTATTCAAAGCTCATTTTAATATTTGTTCTTTCTCTTCACAGCAATTTTCCAGATCATTCAAAGTATCAGGATGGGCATGTGAAGTGACTGACCTTAAGATGTTTCCATTCTCCTGTGAATTTTAACTTGAACTCATTCCTGATGTTTGATACCTTGGTTAAAAACAATTCAGTAAAGCATCCTGCCTCAGAATGACTTTCATATCATCCTTCGTGTGTCATTCCAGGGTTTCTTCACGAGTCATTCCAAGTTTTCTAGTCCATGCCACAGTGCCTTGCAAAAGCAC
The DNA here is from genome assembly GCA_004027205.1 of Ctenodactylus gundi. NCBI lineage: Eukaryota > Metazoa > Chordata > Mammalia > Rodentia > Ctenodactylidae > Ctenodactylus > Ctenodactylus gundi. The sequence continues at coordinate 62,949 of PVKB01004400.1, read as the reverse complement.
CACATGAATAAAGCAATAAAATTTTATTGTTAAGCTCCAGTAGTAGACCCCTCTTACTCAGTAAAGAATAAGTTTTTGTTAAATGGGTATTAAGACAGTATGCAGTATGGATAATTAGATTAAATCTGTAGACAGGGTCTAGATTTTGTTAACCCTAATGTGTAAATGCAGTTACCTAATTTAAAATTTGGAATCAAGATTTTATACAGCTAGGCACTTTATTACTCTTGAATTGAAAGCACACTCCATTATAGGGCCATGCAACTGTCCTATAATAAGGTGCTTCTAAATGGAACAACTACACAGCCTAGTTTTACCACAACCATTTAACACCTACGAAATTTTAAAAGCTTCTACTGTGTAATATAAGTGGAGATGCTTATAGCTGCATTATTTTAATGTTATTTCTGTTTTACTACCTTGGACTTTGCATGAATGAGTATTGAAAGCTCTTATTTTTTAAAAAAAACAATAACTTGGTTGTACATTTTGTAACCTAAACAGCCATTGAGGTTTCACTAAAGGCTACTACAGTGGAGTGAAGTCAGGGAAGATTACTTGGGTCACGCTGATTTTCACCAGAATAATTTTAATGTGTCAAAGGGTTTTACTATGCTAGACAAAATTTTAGGGAAAAATACTACTAGAAATGGATGCTTCATCAGCATATACTTTTGAGTCCTGTGTGCCATCAGACAGCATGTTGGTAGCCCTCTTAATACCAAAAACAACAAAAAATGGCGTATCAACTAAAGAGTTACGCAGAGTTAGAAAATGCTTTTTCTAGGCTTATGACTGAAATTCCCTTAGGTACTAGTTACATCAGACTAATGTGACATTTGAAATTAGATGAATTTACTGATGATCAGTGTTTAGTCTTACGTTGTATGATTTTACACGTTAAGATTGATCAAAAAATGTTATTAGGGTGATAAGGCAGGTTTTGGGTTTTCTAACATTGAGAACTTTCAAGTATTGGCTATTAGTACACTTAGCCATAACTTAGTGCAAAAAAGCCTGAGAAGTGTCTTCATGTATTAACAGTTTGAACAAGGCTTCTTGTTTGCTTTGTTAATTTCCTCAGGATCTCTTAAAATAAGCTTTCTAAAGAGGAACAGAAGGGAAATCTGCTACCTAAAATATACACAGTTCAAACCTCACAGAGGACTTCTAGTATCCTCAAATACAGAGGAAAGTCAGGAATGTTTGAGGACAGATATAGGAACTTAACTGCTCCTGTAGGAAAGGAATGAGCTGACCTTGGGCCAGCAGTTTGTTTTTTTTTTTTAATCTGCCTTTCTCACCGAGTAAAACAATCACTGTAATTGTTTTCCCCTTTGAAATAAGGTTAGTTAATTTTATTGTAACTTTAAAAATGAGAAGTTACTGCTCTAAAGTCATAGTGGGTGCCTTATTCTTTAAATCAATCATTCCATATCACAGTTTTCCTTGCTAATACAGATAATTGGCTTTACAGTTTTTTTTTAAATGTACAATGTTTTGATTAACTTGACTGTTAAAATTGCTATAGCCAGCAATCATTTCACATATGTAAAATTGTATTGCCTTTGTATTTCATGTGTAATTTACCAACTGAGTGCATTTTATATTCAAGTTGAATTATGCATGTTTGGGAAAATGAAAACTGTCTATTTGAGTTATCACTTAAGAATAAAATTCCCTACATAATTGATTTTTTCCCTAAAAGATGATTTTACAGATTTCTTACTTGAGTGGACTTTTATAGGTTATGAAAAGTTATTTTAAAGAATGTTTGGTATTACCTTGTACTTTAGTTCCCAGGGGCACAGCTGTAAGTTGTAACTGAAAATGGGTAGCAAGAAAAATACATTGAAAAATGAACACTTCACTTAAGGTGTACTCATCTAAGTCTTGCTTGAGGAAGAAGCACAATTCTTTCATTTACCTTTCTAGTTGAATTTTACATTTCATCTAATGTTATGCACAGTATGAGAATAAATACTTCACTGGAGTTATCTCCATTATCCATTTACTCTAATAGTAATACTTCAAGGCATTTTCAACTATTACATTGTATTTGTTGGTTGTATATAATGTTGCTCAAAATAATTAAGTGGGCTTCCAATATAAGTCAAGATTTTCATTGTAACAGGATTCATTGTAATAGGATTTGACTTAATTAAAGAAATGCATGCATGTATATTCACCTGCAGGGCCACGGTTCTCACTGAGGTTGCAGAGTGTTGTCACAAACGACTACTATGCACAGTTACGTTCTCGGGTATAGTAGTAGGGACACAGATAAAGCTTCAGTTTGCTTTAGCATCTGTAAAATTTGGAGCATCATCAAATTCTCCATTTAGAAATTATTCTAAAGTATGACTTGTCTTTGCCTATTTTTTAAGGGTTTTTTTTTTTTGGTGTGTGTGTGTGTGTGTGTGTGTGTGTGTGTGTGTGTGTGTGTGTGTGTATGTGTGTGTGTGTGGTTTTGTTTTTGTGGTGCTGGAGATAGAACCTAGGTTCTTATGTTACACAGATGCTGTACCTTTAAGCTACACCCCTAGCTCGTTTTATGGTTTTGGTGCAAACCAAAGCTTTGGAAGTTGGTTTCAGCAGCAAACTCTTCATCACTCCTTCAGAGCTTGTCCTGTCTAAACCTTCTCGCTGTAGCTGATGTTGCTTTATCTTCAAGAGGAGTTAGGACTTGTCCTTATATGGAGAGTACCAGAGAGTAATAAGAGACTGGAAATTAAACTGAAGAGACAAAGAATGAACTTTGGTAATTCATTTCATATATGCCATAGAATCATAAAGGTAGAAAGACATGGGAAATGAAGTACAGTTGCCTCAGTTCACATGCATTTATTCAGTGACTAACGAGCTAGATGGAGGTAGAACTGTGAATATGGAGTCCTAACACTCAAGTATGATTCAGTCTGGGAGAATGAACAGACCACTGAAAGCATGATGAAAATTATGATAAAGCGTTTCAAAGGAAAAGTAAAATCAGATAAATAGTCTTTGCCGTCACAGATCTGTTGGGGAGCAGAAATGAGGATTGAGGTCTTTTGACTCACCGTACTCTGTGGAGGCCATAGAAATAATTGCAAAATTTACACAACATTTCTATTTTGTTCAGCATTTTGCTTCTGTTTTTTAGAAAAGTTACTGAATTTTTTTCAAGTTGCCAATTCCAAGAAAAAAAAATCTTTTTGATGCACTTCTGAAAATGAGTTTAATTTATTCTTAGGTATTGATGTTTTTTGTAATAGCTGAAAAATGTAAAGGTCGAGTTGGTAATACTACCACTGAGTCATTTCAAGAGTACATTCCTAAAGATTATTTTGCTACGATTTTATTTTGCCTTGAGCCTTTTCATCTATGATGTTTAAAAGTGATTATAAAATACATTTGTTTTTAAAAATATTATAGATAGTCTAAGAAGCAGTCTTCATAGATACTTTTCATAACATTCAGTGAATAAACTATGCCTGATTGCTTTTCCTTTGAACACATTTCTGTGTTGAGATGCAGATAGAACAAATGTCTGTATTTAAATAATTCAAACTGTTTCAGTATTGAAACAGTCTAATAACAGGTTTTTGTTTACTCTTAAAGAGGATGAAAATAGGTGATTTAAAGTGAGATATTTAAGAACTGTAGGAATATTTTTTAAGGAATATTCTTGATTTATCCCTTTAATTTACATTTGAGGAAATCATGGCCTCGAGAATTACCTTTCTCAATACTAGTTAACCAATGTCAGAATAAAAATTAGAGCACTGGGTTTGTAATAATTAAAAGTAGCTCTTTAGTATGGTGAATGCCAACAGATTATAGTTCTTTAAGAATGTCTCATTTTATCTTACAAGTTGTGTATGAAATCTTAGCCCTGTAAGTTTTCTTTGGAGGTGAAATCTGAAGATTTACTTAATTGTGGTAGTCTCCCACTGCCATTAAGATGAACTAGCTGTGGCCTTGAATTCCCAGGCGCTTCACAACATGGCCCAACCTGTCTTTCCAGCCTTCTCTGTGTTGAACCATTCTAGCCCATGGTTTTCAGATGCCTTGTCATTTTTTGCTTTTCTGCCTGTTCTTCTGTTACAACACTATCACTTCAAATCTAGCTTTCATTTCACCTCCTCTTTAAAGGTTTCTCTCACCATGGGAATCAGAAGCACTCCCTTTGGATTGATGATTGGATCCTGTAACACTCAGTTTTTACATAGCCATGTTGATTCATTTTTTCTCAGGTCAGATATGAAATCCTAATTATCATGGTCATATCTTTTACTTTTTTCTGTTACTCTCTCCACCCTTATTGCGAATATGGAGCTACACATATTGTAGGAACTCAACATACTAGTTGAGTGATACAGTGAAAAAGCAGTGAAAGCCTTATGATAGCAGAATGATCTTCAAGGTAAGAAATGTGTCTCCTTGTAAAATCCTCCAGTCTTGATGTAACAATCACTCCACCATTTCCACTATGGTAACCTTTGGTTAATGTCTGAGGTCAGCACCAAAATTCAGTTTCCCTGGCCTTTCTACAAAGTAGGATATTCTTGATATTTGGAGGTACATCAGCAGTGTGATATTTGTTCATCAGTCATAGTTAGAACCTTCCTGATGTCACTGAGAAAACCAAGCAGCATTTTATCAAAGAAATCTTTAACATCTCACCAACCAGTCAGTCTGGTTATAAGGTAAGATTCAAATAGACTTGCTTGCTGTTAGAGCAGGTGCCTGTGGGCTCTCGGTTTTCTTCCGCGGGGGCAGAAGGTTATCTGTCCAAGGGTATGGGATGAGGCAAGGGTACAACACAGGTTCTTCTCCATGGCAGACACATACCAACCTTGGAAGTACCTCAAAAATCATACCAAGCTGACTAGCATTTTGGATGTGTGGTTACCAAACCAGATAGTGAACATTTGACAAAGGAGACTCTGTGGGCCCTTTGGGGGAAGTGCAACCCACAGAGCCCTGCAGAGCACTTGACTCACAAGGCACTTAGCTCCTGGCACCGAGGAGTGTCTTGTGATGAGGGTGAACTGCAAAGGCACTATGAATTAGTGTTCTATTTGACAATTGGACCACCAATAAAATACACAATTGTAAGTTCCAGAGCACAACTGTATCTGGAATTAAGACATTGTAACTTCCAATAAAGCCCAAATCATAAAGGCAAATTAACATTAGGAATATCCAAACATGATTCCACCTAGTTCCAGCCAGCCCTCCTGGTCACTAGTGCACAACCTGCCTGTTAATTATGGATGGATTGAGTGGAAGATGAAAGTATCACAGTGACTTTATTATCTTCAAATCTTAAAATCATTTGTTCTTGCTTGAAAACAGTAATACACACACACACAAATTAGAACCATTTATTTTGTTAAACATTCTGTGAAAATTTTGCCTTGCCAAGAATACACAAGTAAAGTCAACCAGTGGAATTTAATGCTCATCCTGGGCTGATCTATTCAAAGTGTTGGTGCCAGCAGAAGCCTGGAATCCTGTTAAAAATACAGCATCTCCTACCGCAGATAAAATGTAATGCATCTGAAAATTTCGCAGGATGATGTAGGTGAATAGTCTGCATATTAAAACTTCGAGAAGAGTGAAAAGGGGCTCTAGTTCTAGCTCTGACAATAATTTGCTCCATAGCCATAAATTTCGCCACCTCCTCAGGCTCCAGTTTTCATTTCCTGAGGAAAAGAAAATACCGTCTTGTCTCAGGCAGCTATTATGAAATCCATTGATGGCAAAAGCACTTTAGAAAGTTAAAAATAGTCTATACAAATATGATACCACTTGCACTGGACCGAAAAAAAAATCAATATGGTGAAGGACTTTCCTTACTGAAAGCACAAAGGAATACTACTTGGCGAGTAGTTCCCTGTTCTCTTAGAGTCGCTTGCTACTAACAGGTCTCAAATTGTAATTTCACCTTTCTAAAGCCCTACTTCCTGAATGATTGGTGGATTAGGATTCACATTCAACTATTTAGTTACCACCATAAAATGCTTTGCATATACTGGGTCTTCAAGGAAGATCTGCTGTGTGTGGAAAAGAAACCTAGGGACATATTGGTCTCAAAGATTGCTTATTCATAGCACATTGGCTATTACCTCAGAGCAAAATTGCAACCACTGGAGAAGTGTTTGATTACTTATAGATAAAACACCCTAGCCAAACAAGTCACCCATAAATATGTGGACTCATAAATTTGTTTTGAAAATGCTTGAATTCTTACTAAAAAGAAAACAAAAAACTTAGAGGAAAATATTTGGAACTTGATAGTTTTTCTTATTTTAAAAGTAGATTTATGGAAAAGTTGGATAGAATAGCATGGTGGTTAGAGTGCTTGCCTAAAAAACACAAGCGCCCTGAAGTCAATTATCCACATAAGTTAGATTATGTAGGCACATACCTGTACTCCCAGCCCTTGGGAGGCTGAGGCAGGAGGATTGACATGAGTCTGAGGCAGCCTGAACTACACAGTGAGTTCAATACCAGCCTGAACTACAGAGTGAAGGGAACCAAGAATTAAAGACATAGACCACCAAAGCTTAAATAACTAAAGTAGTCTGGGATATCTTTGTCTGGCCCCCTGGGATGAAGAGAATTTGCCTGCAAACAGGAAGGGCTTGGCGTCTCAGACAATCCTTGTTTTGCCACCCAAGGTGAGCCACTGCCTGCGCATGAGAGGGGCTAGAGGTCTCTTGCAAATGAGGGCCCCTCTTGGCTTGTGGCAAACAAATGCAAGCAGACTATGGCAGACTTTGAGACTCCTGACTAGATAACAAAGCTAGGTGGTCTAATAAGAGATGCAAGACAGAATTAGGGTAAAGGTCAGCTAGTAAGAGAGGAGGTTGGAATAGGGACCTGTAAAAATAAAGAGCGCAGTCTCTCATTGCTGCAGTCTTCCCCTATGTGTGTGTGTGTGTGTGTGTGTGTGTATGTGTGTGTGTGTTTTGCCTGTGTCTTTTTGTTCATTCCTCCTTTCTAGGACAAGTGGACCGAAACAACAGAGAGACCGTGTGACAAAACAAAACAAAACAAAACAAACAGCAGCAACAACAAACTAAGATCTTAAATAGCCATGGTGCATCTATCAAATTAACATTGGAGACTACTTTAACTAAATGATGAGTATATTTGGATTTTACCATATTCCACTAATGTCTTTTTCTGTTCTAAGATCCAGTCAAGTTGCCACAACTTGGACTTAATTTATTTTTGGTTTTCTAATGAATAAATTATGCCTAATACTGAGTATTAGGCATTGGATTTTAAAATACTTTGTTTATAAAATCCTCAAGTATACATAATAAATAATGTGAGGTGACTATGTGCCATTATCAATATAGCACAGTTGTTAAAATATTGTCATATTTACCTTAAAAATATAAATAAGAGGACTTCCAGTCAAGATGCACAATGTCTCCTCATGGACCCACTTAAAAAGTTGAGAATATAGTTCTGTTGTCTTTGGTTATCTGTCCCTGGTTTTCCCCTATGGACTCTCCCCGGGACGGCTCTGCTTGAATCTGGGAGATCACACCCTCCAAACTGACCTCTACTGAGAGGAGTGGTGGAGGTGGAAGCGGGTCCCCGCACCCACCCCCCCTTCCCGTCTACTCCAACGTGGCTCTAAACGGTGCTGGCAAAGCCCAGTCTCCATGCGGGCCTCTGCTTCAAGGGGTGGCAGAGAAGGTGGTGGGGAGTCCCACTGGTTTATTCCGAAAAGGCTCCGCTGGTGCTAGCAAAGCTGAGCTTCTGCGCCTGCCTCTGCTGTAAGTCAGAAGCAGAAGGTGAAACATCAAATGGTCTCTCTGATATGAGAGACCCAGATCACAACTACTATGGAACTTAAGATGAAAGGCAAAGTGAAAGAGGGGAGTAGGGTAGGGGAGGAGGGAGGGTGGGGTGGGTAGGGGGAGGGACAAAAGGAGAGTGGGAAAGCCTTTGTCGCCTTGACAAGATAGGGATGTGCACAAAATGCTCAACTTCATTGTAAACCTTGAATTTTGCACGTATACATATCAATAAAATGTGTGTGTGTGGGGGGAAAGGTGAGAAATCCTGAAGGTGAGAAAGGTGAGAAGGTGAGAAATCCTGAAGACCTATTGGAAGTGGAGAAAAACAGCTTAGGAAGCAGCCCCAGCCAACTGAGTGCAGCCTCAAGGTGCTGGCATCCACAGAGGAAGAAAGCCAGGAGCACAGAACCTCAGACAGAGGTAAGCACAGAACCAGGAAAAGTGGGTATTAATAGGAGCTGGTAGCCCCAGCCTCCAAAAGAACAAGCCTGTGGGTAGTGTATACTGCAAATGCAATGCAAGTTTGCCCTAGAAAAAGCCTCCTGGAGCCTAGATCAGAAACAGTGCTCTGTAGCCATAACAGGCAATGAAATAAGCAGGAGCCATTTTAAAAAAATAAAAATAAAAAAGAGCCCTGGACTGAACTGTTTAGAGTAAAAGAAAGCTCAGAAGAGCAAATAAGGATTTTGGCAGTCACTCTTAAACAGTGCCTAGGAAGAAACTGGCACAATTGTGCCAGTTGTGGAGAGGAGAGAAAGAACTCCAACCTCTTGAATGGCTCAGGTATAGTGGGAACACTTGAGAGAATGGAGAGCCTGCCCTTGGGGAATGGAAGCCAGGACAGGTGGGAGAGCTTTGCAGTGGGGTCTGAATGTGATTAAGACACCTCAGAGGCCATCAGGCTAGTAGGTAACCCCTCACTGCCTACTCCAAACACAGAATTCAGAGAAATTTCAGTCCCCCTTCCCCATCCTCATACTCATTCAAGGAAACCTCTTGGCTAAGTCTCTAAAGTGAAATCGCCCAACAAGAGAAACATGGGAAGAAGACAGGGCAACAGGACACCCACAGAGAGGCCTGAGACCCCAGAAAGTAATGTCATGGGTCCTGAAATAGTGGAACTCAGAAGAAAGGAAGTCAGAAAACAAATAAATGAGTCAAACAACCAGTTCAAATACATCCTCAAAGAAATGTAAGCAATGATGAGCAGGCTTAAGGAGGAACTTACTAAACAAATAGCGGTCCTAATGGACACAAAGCTTACTGGGCAGGTAGAAGCCATAAATGAAAAGCTGAAGGAGGTAAATACAGAAATGCAAGATAAGACGTAATATTTTGATAGAGAAGTGGAAATTTTGAAAAGAAATCTAGCTGAAATTCAGGACATAAAAATCATTTGAAAGCAGGGAAAGTTGACAAACATTCTGTGAGAACAGAATTTCAGATCTTGAAGACAAGACTGAGGAAACAAGTGCTATAATTAGGCACAACTTCAAAATTAGAAATGAGAAAAGTAGCTGGGTACAATAGCTTCTGGATGATTCAAAGAGAACCAACCTCTGAATTAAGGAAGTGAGAGAAAGAACAGAAGATAGCACAAAAGATGTAAAGAATTTATTCACTGAAATAATGCAAGAAAATCTCCCAAATCTAGGAAAAGAAATTACTTTTTTAGGTACAAGATGTTTATAGAATACCAAATAACCTCAACCAGCAATGAGACTCACCAGGATATATCATAAATATCAAAACCTCAGAAATAAAAATTTTACCAAGGCAAGTCCTACTTGATTTACTGCAGATTTCTTAATGCAAATTTTAAAGGCCAGGAGAGCCTGGAGCAAAATATTTTAAGCTTTAAAAGACATCAAACATCAACCCAGGTTTTCTATCCAGCAAAATTAGCCCTGAAAATTGAAGAACTGAAATTTTTTCATGACCAAGAATCCTTAAAGAAATACGTGACCACTAACCTAGCATTGCAGAAAATATTTGTAGAAATCTTAGCAGCAGAGAGACAAGCAGCACCAAAAATCTTGAAGGAAAGAGAACATTTAATGAGAAAGTATAACTCAAAATAGATTGGTATTTGAACCATTTGATTGATATCCTTCTAACATAGTACCAGCTGTCTCATAAAATCTGTGATACTTCCCCCATCATTATTATTTTTAATAGCATATTAGTTTGCAAAACGTAGTAATTATATTCAACATGGGGAATTACTATAAAATCTTTAAGAATATGTATGCACAAATTTATGGATGGACACGTAGATGAAATGGTAAGACAAATCTGGCAAAATGTTAGTAATTAGTGAACAGTGAGTAAATAATTTATGAAAGTTAAAAAATTCTGAAACAACTAAGTATGCACTTATATCTATTGCTTTATGTGTAATATATTTTTATGATATAGACTTAAGTTCATTTAATGTAGCAATTCACTCAATCAGTCTTTGATTTCAGTTTATCCTAAGAAAACTGATTGACATAATGATAACCTGAATGTCTTTTGAATGTACAAAATTTACCTTTCAGTACTCAGCCAAGGAATTTGAAATTTAACTTCACCCTCTTTCTTTCTCACATTTTCTAGCCTTATGAATTTCATTGTTATAGTTCTTTTCTTATGTATACTGGTGGGTGAGACCATGTTAAAGAATCTCAACAAAGATATGGTAAGATACAGAAAAAAAGAACTTTGGCCAATCATTCCAATAAAGGGATCTGCTGGACCCAGAGAAGAGGCATCAAGATATGGCCACTGCAGCCCCTTGTAGGAGCAGAAAGCTGAGCTAAAGAGTGGTAATTTGAGTGGTGAAGTGAGTCAGATGCAGAAGATTAAAAAAATGTTAAACACAGCAGAGTTTCTCTGATTTGAGAAACCCAGAATACAGGCATTCTGTAGAACCAAATGTGTGTGGTAGAATTAGGGTGAATGGGTAGGGCATGGGAGGGCCAAAAATGGGAAAGGGACAGGATTATAAGATTGATGTGATATATATATATATATATATATATATATATATATATATATATATATGCACAAAATATCAAGTTCATTATAAACATTATGGATTGCATATATATTAATAAAAATGGTTGAAAAAATATAAATAGGAGCTGGAGATATAGCTTAATGCACGACATTCTTTACATGCACTAGGCTCTGGGTTTAATCCCAAACACAACTTAAATAATATATACATACATACACATGCATACATACATGTGTACATACACACATACATAAATACTGCAAGTCCAAATACCTTCCACCCATCACTGAGAAACTTTCTCCTACCTCAGTTCTTTGGGCTCCCAGCTTACTACACTTCAAAGGCTTGTGGTGCAGTTACATGAATGCCCAAGGAAGTCATCCTGGTCTCAGACCAACCCATATCCAAACCCCTTCCCTTTCTGCCAACATACAGTGTACCAAACTTCTCCTCCCTACTAACCAGATCCAGCCTCTCCTCTAACCCACAACACGTATTTAATTTTTGCCCCTCCCCCCATTAGGTGTTGTAGTCCATTGGGCTGAGTCCTGGCTCATTGGACCACCTGTCTGCCTTAACTGGTATCCCATACTTCTTGGCAAAACCTTACTTTATGGTGCTGAAACCAGGAAGAAGGGACCGAGAGACTGGCTGTGTACTGGCTCTAATTTTAGTCAGACTAGCCCTTGGCTGGATCTCTCTTTTCTCTGGAGCTGGGGTGGACCCTCAGTTGTCCCCCTCCACACTTGATATCACCAAATTGTCTCAACTCTTGGCCCCAGCAGTCACTCTCATCTCGTAGGTGAATGTAATTCTTTCTCTTTACCCAAAATACTAGTGCTGGGTTCACTCTCATCCTCAGACATTTGACTTGTGACTTCCTGAATCTTGGGGATGCCTGCCTTCAGGGCTGTCAGCTCAGCTGGTTGGACCCTAAATTCCAGGGGATTTAACTTTTGGTTCAGTCCAGGCCTTATGTTTGGACCATGATGGGTCAAACCTTTTTCATTTCACTCTTGACACTCCCTTGCGTTGCCTTATTAAAAAGTAAATCTTGCTACATTCAACCTTTCCACTCTCAAGAATCTAGATAATTTTTGTCACCAAAACGGCAAGTGGGAGGATACTCCCTGCACTCAGACATTTTTTCACTGTCTGCTCTAGGCTCTTTCTACTACAATTGTGTTCAGCCAGCCAAATCCTCCTGGCCCAGTCTAGTTTTCCCACAGATCCCAGTACTCCTTCCACTCAAGCCTCTCCCCAGTGTCCCATGATTCATGCCGCTCTCTTTTTTCACACTCTCATCACATCATACACTCTGTCGCCTCCATGATCTTTCTCCATCAAATGCCACAACAGCTATGCCCTCTGCTCCCTCCAAGAAGGAGGAACAGAGGTCCTCTTTAGAGTCAGTCTACATTCCCTTTAACTTTTTTGACCTCTGCCACCAAAAAGTCTAGGTTCTTATATGACCTCTCTAGATACCTTTATTAAGGAATTACTTAACTCACCCGAGCTCATGACCTTACCTAAAGTGACCTCTATGCCATCCTTTCCTCTACTTCACTCACAAGGAGGAGGATCTAGTCTGGCAGGTGACCTGCCTATTTACAAAACATTGACAAATGGTGAAAAATCCATCAAAATCCCCCCAAAATAATCTTTCCTACCTATCAGAGGCCCTTCAAAAATGCAGTGATCTGAACCCATTAACCATGGAGAGGAAACTGGTCGTACCTGCCCATTTTATCTCCCAGTCATCCTTTGACATTAAAAAAATGTGGCACATCAGAAGAAAGCAAATTCAATGTTAGATGTCAGCAGCTGCTTTACAAGGTCATAAGGGATCCCATATTAGCTTTCCAAAAGGTCCACGACAATGACCTGCACCCCTTTCTGCATCTTTTGATCGTGTCCTCCCACAATACTGTCTAAGAGACAGAGTCTCAAATTGGCGAGATACGGGGCCAACTTTCTGGAATCCCTGGGTGGCACTCAATAGCGAACTTGTTCTCCCCCAACAAAAGTGCCACCAGATCTTACTGACTATACTCAATGCCTTCCATGTGTGTGATCTGTCTGTTCTTTTCTCCCAGATGGCTCAGACTAGGCCTTGTTTCCAAACAGCTTCTGACTAGATCAATTGTTAGGATGGCACTACTAAGAACTGCTTCTCGTGAACTGGTCTGCTGAGCTGCAGGGAGATCTTTTCAAAGCCTACAGGACCTCCGCCGTTTTCACCACCTATAGGTTTGCTTCTCCTAGAGGCTAGTGCTCCCTGGCTGCTGTTTATTTCTGTGGCTTCCAGCTATTCAGCTCTCCAGACTTACCTTCCACTGTGTGTCTTTGGTTACCAGCTGTTCTTTGCTTCTAACAGCTTTTCAGGAGGGCTTGTGGCAAGTCTAACTTTATTCTTAAGTTTTTTATTCCTTTTGTTCCAATTGTTTTCTTGACTTCATGTTTAATGTGCTTTTTTGGGGCGGGGGCGGGTAGAAATTCAACGCTTTACTTGTTAGAGACCTGTTTAAATTTTCTATTTCTTCTTGACTCAGTTTTGGTAACTTCTGTCTTTAGGAATTTGTTCTTTTTTTTTTCCTGTCATCTAATTTATTGCCCTATAAGTTATTCAAAATATTTCTCCACAATCCTTTTTAGTTCTATAATATCAGTAGTAATGTTTCCTCTCTCATCTGAGACTCCTTTATCTTGATGGCTCTAGCTCAATATTTGTCAACATTTTTCCATTCAGCAAAATGATTTTTTCTTTCATTAATTTTGTCTGTTGTTTTTCTTTGCCTTTGTGTATCTATAGTTGCTGGTATTCTTGGCTTGCCTGCCCTGGCATGGAATGTTTACTCTATGAATTAACTGGTGTGGTAAAAACTGGACTTAGTATTCTCAGTGCACCAAACCCAAACTAAATCCTTTATTCCACAAGTGAGGGGCTAGACAAAAGAAGAGATCTCCTATCTCTTGGCCACACTAACCAGAATTTAGCCTCTATGACAGGTAATGGAGAACAGGATGAAAAGTGCAGGAATTTTCAGTTGGGAGCTATGGACAGAGTAAGTCTTTTGTTCTTGGCTGTGTTCATTTAGATGAGATTGGGCGTGTTCAGGGTGGTATGGCCATAGATGCTTTGTTCATTTAGAATAGTTTCTATCACTCCTGAGTAGGAAGGGGAAAGGAATAGGTCATAGTTAAATGCCACAAACTCTTATAGTTTCTATACAGTTTTAGAAGCTTTTCTTGAATAAATGTTTTCTAATTCATTGTATGGATTTTATAACAATTTCTAAAGAAATTTAAAAAATTTTAAGTGCTTTTTATCAATTTTAATGTGAGGTCTTCGGAGATCCTTACATTGCTGCGTCAGAGGTAGAGTCTTAGAAATTGCTTTTAAACTTTTGATTCAAATTTGTAACTACTTAATGTTGCATGATTCTAACATCAAATCTATGAAATGAGATTTATTCAGAGAAATTCGCTTCCTATTCCCATTTTTTAAAATTTTGTTGACTCTATTGAAAAGATTTTAAAGACATTTTCGAGGACTAGGTGAGATAGCACACACCTTCCATCCCAGTGCTCGGGAGGCTGAGGAAGGAGTATCTCAACTTTGAGGCACCTTAGGCTACAAGGAAGTTCAAGGATATTCTGTCTCCAAAGGAAAAAAAAGAAAAAAAATGATGTATAATTGACTTTCACTTTAAAAAACTGCAAAACTCAGGTTTTAGCATATTTATAAAGCTGGCAGCTACTGTCACTCTCTAAGTTCAGAATATTTTTTCTTGCCCCAAACAAACTCTTTATCCACGAGCACACTTGCTCTCCTACCTCGATCATACCTTTTAACACTCATTTTCTTCTCCACTACCTCCTGGCTACTATTAATTTGTACTTTTATCTCTGGATTTAGCTCTTTGGAACTTTTCATGTAAATGGAAAAATACAACATGTAACCTTTTGTGACTGACTTCCTTGCTAAGCATAATGTTTTCAAAGTTCATTTATTTTATAGGTTGAATTATTCCTTCCTTTCTTTCTGCTTACTCATTCATCAGTTGATAGACATTTGGAGTGCTTCCATTTTGGCTATCATGAATAACATTGCTACAAACATTCAACTACAGGTTTTTGTGTTGAACATATGTTATTTTTCTTGGATATATAACTAATAGAAGGATTCACGAGTCTGAGACGACTTTTATTTTAATTTTGTTTTACTGTTTTTTTAAAGATATAGGTGGACAGGTAGACAGGGATATGTGAGTGCTTTCTTAGGTAGATGGTTATATTGCACAGACAGGCACTCTTTCACCTTGATTTTTTCACCTAAAAATTTTTTTCCCCTCTCTACTCGTGGATATTTGGGTTGCTTTACAGACTTGCATTATTACATATAGGACCAAAAATGCCTCATTGACTATCCCTTTTTATATTTTTGAAAATGTATTTTGGGGAGAACTTGTTTCTGCTGAGGTGGTTCTATTTTATATTATTGCCAGCAATGCATAAGGAGTGCCGGTATTGCTATCTGAGCCACTATCTCTACCTGCTTACTTGTTATGGTGTACTATATAGGGTTAGTTTGTGGTGCCAGTTCTGCATGTTCCTCTGGTGAAGTTAATGAATATATTGTCTACATTTAGATCCTTATTAATTTTTAAATTTCTTAATACAGACTTACAGGCTTGTGAATTCAGTATTTCTCTTAGTTTTCACTTTAAGTATTTTGAGACTGAAGTATCTTCAGGTTCAAGGATACTTTTCTGATAGATTATCTATTTTTTATTATGGAACAGCCATTCTAACTCTAATAATACTTTTATATTTACAGTTTATAATCTCAACATGAGACATAATATGATATTCTATCCCTGTACATTCTTTTCTTTTCTTTTCTTTTCTTTTCTTTTTTTTTTGAGACATGGTCTTGCTCAGTAGTCCAGGCTAGTCCTGAATTCATGATGGAGCCTCGGCTGGCCTCAAATTCATGGCAATTCTGCTTCAGGCTCCCGAGTGCTGGGATTACAGGTGTGTGCCATCATGCCCAGTTTTATGTGGTGCTGAGAATCAAACTCAAGGCATTGAGCCTGCCAGGCAAGCATTTTAACCACCGAGTTATTCCTCCAGCCCAACATTCAATCTCTCTATGTTCTTATGTTTTATGTGTCTAGCCAAACTACTTGAATTTTTATTATATTTTAAAAGAAATACTATTTAGCTTATTGACATCTATATTACAATTATGATGTTTTCAGATTATAATATTTCTTATTTTGTATTTACTGGACATTTTTAATTTTCTTATTTCTTTTACTTTGCTTAGTTTTAACTTTCCTACATTGAGTTGATTGGGATTAGGGTTTCTGAGATTGTTTTAAGGCAAAATGTATCTAAGCAACATGAAATTTTCTTCATTATTATTTTTACCTGTGGCTGCTTTAGGACAGAAATTGAAGATTATCTTTTTATTAAGTTACAATTCTTTCCCATCCCCTAATTTAAGGATAATTTAAGAAAATTTGTAATTTGTAGAAGTTTATATAATATTTTATTCTCTCTCTCTCTCTCTCTCTCTCTCTCTTTCTCTTAGGTAGGATCTTGCTGTGTTGCCCAGGCTGGTCCTGAACTCACTAGTGTAGTCCAGGTTGGCCTTGGACCTAGGAAAATCAGTCTGCCTCAGCTTCCAGAGTGCTGGAATTACAGGCGTGTGCCACCATGCCCAGCTTTATGCGGTGCTTGGGAATTGAACTCAGGACTTTGTGCTTGTAAGGCAAACACTTTAACTGCTGGTCATTCCTCCAGCCTCTAAATTTTTAATTAAAAATCATAATTTAAGCTTATATAAAACAAAGAACTCTTACTTACAATGTGGCTTTTCAGAAAAACTGACATTTTATCATAATCTTTTGTACTAGACAACTTTTTCTCTTTAGTGATTAGCATTAAAAGTAGACTCTTGAATATTCTTGTTATTAGGAAATACACAATAAAAAAATTAAGGTGAGGACCCATGATATATTTGACTTACCTACAAATAGTTCAGGAAAAAATAGTGCAATGAAAGATAGCAAGAGGGGGAGGATCCAAGGGGAAGAGAGAAATGAAAAGGAGAGAAGAGACAAGAAGAGAGATGAGAGAGAGGGAGAAAGTGAATGGTATAAAACAGGGCAAAGGGTACAGGACCATTTTTGATACCAATTATGCTTGTGCAACTTTTTAAACTTTGAAGTTATTTTCAAATAAAAAGTTTTGGATAGAGTGTGTAGTTGTGCAAGGCCCTGGATTTGGTCTTCATTACTGCCATCTTTTAAAATATGTGGCAAAAAATGACAAAGATAATCCTTTTTGTGAAAAATTTCACTCACATTTGGTAATAAGAAAAATTTTGACTACATTGATATTTGGTGATAATTGGGTGCCACCCAGTGTTCAATTTCTGCAACTACTTGTTTTACAAATTCAAACCCAACATTAAAACTTTATTTGGAAAGGCCTTTTTGTGGCTTTCATTGTGTTGACAACATATAATTATGAAAGAATATGTTTCTATTAAAATTATTTTTCAGGACTTCCGGGTAAGATGGCAGCCAAGTTACAGAACTGCTTAATGTCTCCTTGTAGACTCACTTAAAAAGTAGGTATTATAGTTAAAAGCTGCCTGTTTAACTTATCTACGAGAGGGACAAGCATCCCCAGTAATTGAAAGCAGGCCATGGGAAGGTTAGAAAGCCTGCAGATGCAACAGAAACAGAAGAAAACAACAGCTAAGGAAGCTGCCCCGTGCTGACTGTGAACAGCCATGATCTGTGGCATCTGCAGATGGAGCTAAGCCCAGAGCCAGGAACCTCACATCAAGGTAAGAATGGATCTGGGAGAAGTGGGAATTGACAGCCTCTGGTGGCCCCTGCCTCCAGAAATGAGTCTTTGAGTAGTGTAAATGGCAAGCACACTGTGAGCTTCCCCTAGAAAATGACTCCTGAAACCTAGACTAGCTTGGTAAAAAAAGCAGAACTTGGTAGCCATAATAGGCAAGAGTCATTTTTTAAATAGTAAAAGAAGCCTCAGATAGGCCATATAAGGGTTTTGGGAGACACACTTACACTGTGCCCAGGAAGAAACTGGCACAAGAGACATTTGTGAAGAGAGAAAGGCTGTCAACTTCCTGAATGGCTTGGGTGGTAGTGGGACCATTTCAGAGCTGGACAACACCATCCATAGTGAAAAGAAGCCAGGACAGGTGGGAGGTCTTTGCTGAGGGGGCTGGTGTGAACAAGACATCTCAGAGGCAATTGAACTGCTAGGTGCCCGCTCGCTGCCTTACTCCCAGCACAGAACTCAGTGGACTTTTGGCTCCCTCCACATACTCTCATGCACATTCAAAGAAATCTCTTGGCTAGGCCATTAAAGTGAAGTCCCTTACCAACAGAATCATGTTAAGACAAGGCAATAGGACACAAGCAGAAATGCCTGAGACCCAGGGAACTAGTGTCATGTGCCCTGCAATAGTGAAATACACAAGGTAGTCAGAAAGCAAATAGATGAGTTGGTTTCTGTGAACTGCTGATCCAAACAAGAGATGCTTAAAGAAATGTAAGCAATGATAAGCAGGCTTAAAGAGGAACTTACTAAGCAAGTAGTGGTCCTCATGGATACAAAGCTTACTGAGCATATAGAGACCACAGATAAAAAGTTGGCTGAAGTAAATAAGGAAATGCAAAAAATGAAAGAACATTTTAATGGTGAAGAGGAAAATCTGAAAAGAAATGTAATTGAAATTCAGGGTATGAAAAGTTCATATGAAAGCAGGGGAAGTTGGCCTGAACATTGTGAGGACAGAATTTCAGACCTGGAAGACAAGACTGAGGAAAAAATGCTATAGTTATGCATAATTCCAAAATTAGAAATGAGCAAAGTAGATAGGTAGAACAGGTAATGGATGACTCGAAGAGAACCAACCCCAGAATTATGGGTGTGGGTGGAAGACAGCACCAAAGGTATGAAGAATATATTAACTAAAATCATGCAAGAAAAATTTCCCAAATATAAGAAAAGAAATTGATATTCAGGTACATAGAACGACAGATAACCTTGAACAGAAAAGAA
Source organism: Ctenodactylus gundi (assembly GCA_004027205.1). Classification (NCBI taxonomy): domain Eukaryota; kingdom Metazoa; phylum Chordata; class Mammalia; order Rodentia; family Ctenodactylidae; genus Ctenodactylus; species Ctenodactylus gundi. The sequence goes on along the minus strand of PVKB01004400.1, from coordinate 44,031 downwards.
ACTTGCTATCGCATATCATGTTTAATAACTCAGAAATCTAACAAGAAGAGAGATTATTAAAAGCAGCAACAAAAAAATAAATTGTTTTTACCAAAACAAACCTATTTGAATTATTGCATATTTTTCAATACAAACCTTAAGGGCCAGGAGAGCTGGAGCAAAATCTTTAAAGCTTTAAAAGACACCAAGTGTCAACCCAGGTTATATCCAGCAAAATTATCCCTGAAAATTGAAGGGGAAGTAAACATTTTTCATGACTGAGAAACCCTTAAGAAATTTGTGACTACAAGCCCAGCACAGAAAATACCTGAAGGAATCGTAAAGACACACAGAGACAGGCAGCACCAAAGAATAAGGAGGAAAGGAAGCATCTGAGGAGAAAGTGTAAAAAAAAAAAAAAAAAAAAAAAAAAAAAAAAAAAAAAAAAAAAAAAAAAAAAAAAAAAAAAAAAAAAAAAAAAAAAAAAAAAAAAAAAAAAAAAAAAAAAAAAAAAAAAAAAAAAAAAAAAAAAAAAAAAAAAAAAAAAAAAAAAAAAAAAAAAAAAAAAAAAAAAAAAGCCAAGAGGCAACATTGGAACAACAGGATTCAGTAAGAACAAACAAACAAAACTTACAAAAATGCTATTGATCTTAATTCACCAATCGAGAGACATAAACTGAGTGAATCAAAAAATGAAATCCAACCTTTTGTTGTATACAAAAGACACATTTCACCCACAAAGAAGCACACAGACTGTAGGTAAAATGATGTAAAGTGGTATTTTGGTTACTGGAGCCCAGAAACAAATAGGAGCAGCTATACTATTCTCAGACACTGCAGGCTTCAAACTAAAACAGATCAGAAGAGGGAAAGATGGTCACTATATACTGGTAATAGGAGCAATCCAACAGGAAGAGCTCACAATTATAACATATATGCACCCAATGTAAGTGCACCCATTTACATACAACAGAAACTACTGGACATGAAGGGCCAAATAAGCCCCAATATGATCACACTAAGGGACTTCAATATCTCACTCTCCCACATAGACAGTTCGACTGGATAAAAAAAAATCAATAAACATCAGAGCTAAACAAACTTCACAGATATCTACAGACTATTGCTTTTTTTTTTTTTTTTTTTTTTTTTGAGACAGAGTTTTACTCTCCAGTCCAGGCTGGACCTGAATTCAGTATGTAGCCCAGGCCAGTTTTGGACTCAAGGCCATCCTCCTGCCTCAGTCTCCCAATGATGAGATCACAGGCAGGCACCAGAACTCCCAGCTTATACCGTGCTGAAGAATTGAACTCAGGTACTTAGCACTTGCTAGGCAAGCACTTTAACCACTGAGCTATTCCGCCAGCCCCTGCTCTGTTTGTTTCATGTGTGCGCTCAGAGCTTATATTTCCCTCTTTGTGCTGCTTTCATTGTGCCCACAGATCCTGGTATTATATACTTCCACTCTATTTGGACTTTATAAAGTTCTTAATTTCTTTCCTGGTATCTTCTGTGATTCATTACTTGTTCAGTAATATATTATTTTGTCTTCATTTATTTGAATGATTTCTGTAATCACTTTTGCCTCTGATTTCTAGTTTTAGTCCCCTATGATCTGAAAGTCTGCGGGAAATGATTTCAGTTCTTTTGTATTTATTTAAGCATGTGCTATGTCCAAGGACATGATCTATTTTGGAAAAAGTATCATGTACACAATGGAGTACTACTCTGCCATAAAGAATGACAAACTTGAGTCATTTGTAGGAAAACCGAGACTATTATGCTCAGAGAAGTGAATCAGACCCAGAAAGTTAAGTATTATATGATTTTTCTAATATGAGAAAACCAAACCATAAAAAATGTAAAAGATATGAAAGAAAGTAAGAAGATGGAGTTTGTTGAGAGGGTTGGAAGAGGAAAGGGATGTGATGTATATATTTTAAAAATAATAAAAAAGAATATAATCTGAAATATGAGAAAAATGTATGCATTTAATATTAAGTGCATTTCTACCATCATTAAATTTTACCAAAATTCCAAGAGAAGCTATGAAACTAGAGCATAGGGAAAGACTGCAGTGTCCTAGTCAAAACTAGGAATTTACATATAACCCATCATAATTTTAGGAAATGATGTATTCAAAACAGCCAGTTATTGGAAGAAGTGGTTATAGCAAATAAACTAACAACATATTTTTCCTCCTTTCTTGCTAAAAAAGCAGATACAGGATTTCATTTCATTTCATTTTTCTTTTCTTTCTTTCTTTCTTTCTTTCTTTCTTCTTTCTTTCTTTTTTTGTGGGTTTTTCTGTTTTGCTTTGTTGCAGTATGCTAGCCAAGCATTCTACCACTGAGCTACATCTGTGTTGTGTTTTTGTTAAAATCCAAGTAAATTCCACAAAAACAAAGAACAAAGAGGGTTTAACATTTAACATAGAATGATTTCGCATTGCTAAGTTTTTAAAGAAACATAATACTTTAAAACAAACACTGAAAACCAATTTCTAACACAGTTTGCTCATTCCAGTGATGTTTTCATCTTTCTTATGGATGGTGGCTCTGATCCAAGCTATGTGACCATCCCCATAAAAGCCAGAGTGTTAAAGTTTCAGTTCCCTACAAACATCTTCAGCATCCTCACTATCATCTCCAATGTCATCGTTCGTCGGTTGGATTCTGGCATCATCTGCAGGAATAAACATGAACTGGCTTTGGCGGTAGCCTATCTTGGAAACTCAGCATTAAACTTTAGATGTTTGGTTTTATTCACAGTGAAATCTATGTAAACTTACATAACTTTGTTGTCTAGTAGTCCTGCAAGCCCACACATATAATGTCTGAAGTTTTGATCCAAACCTTTTTTCTCAACTCTTTCAGGCCATCAAAATATGTTGTTTCTACTTTGCAGTTTTCCCAGCATTTACCTGGACCTACTGGGCTGTTCTCCTTGAACACCAGTTCTTGTATTTCAGGTTTGTTATTGTTCTTACCTCTGAACCTACTTTTCCCTTTATTTTTGGGCAAGGCTTCACTGGAGGCTTCTTCTTCCCTCCTTGGTGTGTGGGACATGGCAGTCGTGGGAGCCCAGGACTGGCCAGCAAAGAACCTTGGCCTACTTGGGAGACACCCATTGGAGGGTTGCTATCCCATGTTCCCCTCTATGATTTTTATGGCTATACATTATATTTCTGTGTTTTCTACATGTACCTTCTCAACTTAATTTGGTATATTTGGTGAAATCTAAAATTAATCTTGACCTCTATCTTCTTGAGCAAAGCTTAATTTCAATAATCTCACTCCCAGTTATTTTATTAATGCTGTCTAGTATTTTTTATTTTTTAAAATGACTTCCTTCCTTTCTTTCTTCTGTCCTTTATTAATCCATGTTTATGAATTCATGTGGTCATCATTTCCTCTTTCGTCTAATTTCTTTGGGGTTCCCTTTCCTTCTGTTGTGATTTGGATCTGGAGTGGCCCCCAAAAGCCTCATGTACCTGCAGATACTATGTATTGTTGGGAGGTGGGGCCTGGCTAGAAGGGGTGTGTCCTGGTTCTGCCCTTCCTCCATGACTCGTTTCTGTTTTGACATACTGTGAGGACCTCTGGCTCTGGCTCTGGGTCCAGCCCCTGGACCTAGTCCCAGCTCAGCCATGTAATCCCACCATTTTTCAGCTGCCCACCTTTGAATGGACTGTGATCTTATGAAACTGTGAGCTAAAGTAAATCTTTCCTCCCTAAAGTTGTGGACGGTGGGTATTTTGTCATGGTGATGAGAAGGTAACCAAGACATCCTCCTAACACACAATCTTTACTATGTTGATCCTTTAGTATCTATGGGGGGTTGGTTCCATGATCCCACTCAGATAAACCAAAATTTGTAGATACTCAGGTCCCTTATGTAAAATAATAATACAGTTTTGCACATAATCTTCACACATTCTCTTGTATACTTTAAACTCTAGGTTAATTACCATGTAAGTAGCCATTTCGGTGAACTATTTACAGAATAATGACAAAAGAAAACAACTATACATATTTGGTACAGGTACAATTTTTTTCCGCATATTTTCCATCTGTCACTGGTTGGATTTCCTAATGTGGAACCCTTGGATACAGAAAGCCAATTGCACTTTAACATTTCTCCTATTTTCTCCTGAAATTTCTGAGAAAATATAAGGGATCCTTCAGTGAATATTTGATCCTGGTCCGTGTGAACTTTAACCTGTTGTCATTTATTTATGAAACAATCAGTGATGGGTAGCAAGAGCTGCTGTTGATTTGTAGAATACGCACAGAATACAAGTACTTTAAGCTTATGGAGACTCAAAAATCCATTCTTGACCTCCTTCAGAGAGCTCCTTGTGAAACATTTTTTTTTTCTTTGTTTGTTTGTTTTTGTTTTTTGAGACAGAGTCTCTTTCTGTAGTCCTGGCTGGTCTTGAACTCACTATGTAGCTCAGGCTGGCCTTGAGCTCAGCAATCCTCCTGTCTCAGCCTCCCAAGTGCTGGGATTACAGGAATGTGGCACCATGCCTGGCTTTATGGGATGTTGGGGAATCAAACTCAAGGCCTTGTGCTTTAACCGCTGTGCCATTCCTCCAGCCCCATGAAGCATATCTTGTACAGGACTTTGACAGATGAATTGCATTCAGGATTTTTTTCTTCAGACGTCAAGTTTGGGCTTTATCTCTTTTCTTTCCTGGAAGGAAGATCAAGCAGATTTTCTCATATGTTATTGCAGCCCTCAAAGCACGTTGTAGTGAGTGCTGCAAGCCAGCCTGGAGAGCTGAGAAGGAGTAGAAGGATGGAACTAAAAGAGGACCTCTTACTCCAGCTCTGAGCCAACAGCTGGCTGTGCTTGTTGGTAATGTGATACCTTTGCCTGTGGGGCAACAGCAGTGTCCCACAGGGAGTGGCACTTGACTTTGAGGCCAGAATAGGGTCCAGGATAAAGCAAAACTCTGAAAGCATTCTGTTTTAAGTGTGGGGAGGAGGGAGAAAAAGACTGGTAAATTTGCTCAATTATGTAAATAGACTACTGGACTGAAATTGCTAGCTAATCAATTTTATGGATTCTTATAAATTAGTTTCATAAAGCTTGTATGGTAGCATAGAAATCAATAAGACATGAGAAGGGCAGGATATAAAATAATGCATGCCCTAATATATCTGTCTTAAAATATAAAGGAATGTGGGAAACAATAACAGTGGTTTTTTTATTATATGGGATTGTGTATGTGTTTAAAAATTGTTTATATTTTGATCAATGTGTCCATAATAATAATTTGTTTTTTTAAAAAGCCAATGTAAAGGAAGAAGAAAAATAAATTTGCTTACTGTTGTAGTTATTATCATTATCATTATCATTATTGTTATTTTTTTTGGACAGGGTCTTCCTCTGTAGTCCAGCCTGGCCTTAGACTCACAGCAATCCTCCTGCCTCAGCCTCCTGAGTGCTGGGATTACAGGCATGTGCCACCACACCTGCTTTATGTGGTGCTGGGGAATCGAGCTCAAGGTCTTGAGCTTGCAAGGCAAGCACTTTAACTGGTGTGCCATTCCACCAGCCCCTGTTGTAGTTATTGATTTAGCTGTAGCCTTTAACTTTTTACCCTTTTATGTAATGATGAGGTGCATTAAATAATATATATATGTATTATATATATAAATAACATAAGATTACTTAAGTGAAAGTGGACAACACAACAAGATAATTTATGGAACTATTAATTTGTATTATTCTCTCTAAATTTTGTTTCCTTAGGGCTTCCAGGATTCAGGAATTCTTACAGAATTAACTACAGAATCAACTTGAAATCAAGTGTTCTGGTCTTTTTCAAAAAGGCCAGAGAAGCTAGGACACTGGGTGTCATGGAGAGTGTCATAGGGGACATAGAGAGGGGGAGCAGAGTGAGCGGAGAGCCTCCTGGGTTAAAGGTGACCCTGGATTTGGGAAGGAGGAAAGCCCTCTGGATGAGATTGCACAACCTTAGCGTCCAGGCCAGAGTATCTGCAGGCTCACCTTGTGGCAACCCTGAAGAAGCCCGCAAGGGTCACCAGGAGCTGAGAGAGAGACGCCCAAGGAAATACACTCATGGAACTGTTTGTGTTCTGTTTTATAAGTGACAGCTATAGCAGGCTCTGCCTGTGTGTCTTAACCTTGCAGTCTGGGAGGGAGTGTCATAATTAAGGTAAGGGGAAGGGCTGCTGTGTGGCTCCGGGGCGAAGCACATTGCTAGCATGCAGAAGCCCTGGATGACTCCACTCCTGTGCGCAGGTGAGGGAGTGGGCTTTGGGGGCTGGGAATTATAGAAAGTGAGTGAGTCCCAGTTTGTTTGTTGCCTAGGATTCATGACACAAAACAGACCAGGTATTAAGGAGCGAGAAGGCGGAGGGCAAGGCAAGAGCCTTTGGGGGTGATGAAGCCGAAGCCTGCCATTTGCAAGGTGGAGGGCTGTGAAGCTCTGGATTGTTGCCCCACCTGCCCCCACATCCTGGTCAGGCAGGCCTGGGTGGGGGCCTGAGAATGTGCACTTCTGACAAAATCCCACATGAGACACCTGTGGCCGGATGGCACTTTTTTTTTTGTGTTGTGTTTTGGTTTTGGTCCTGGGAAGCCGCACATTCTGCTACTGGGCCTCCCCCCAGCTCTGGGCAGTACTTTGCTAACCGGTGTGTACACTGTGTTTTCCAGGTAATTGGATTAATGGCCGGCTGGCGCAGCTACCAAAAGTGAAGTGATGTCGGTTTCACCAATGGCTCCTGTCCCTTTAAGGTTGGCTTGGTTTAGGTTCAGATTCAAACAGAGTGTTTGGAGCTTGTCAGACCACTTTCAAAGGCCCATCTGGAGGAAGTTGTTCTAATACTTTCACTCACTTGTGGGAGCCACGATTTTAGGAGCTTTCTCTAATTTAATTAAAATATCTTTTGGTTGTTTGTGTGGGCTTGTTCCATTTAAAAATGTTTTGATCTATTATGCAGTAATGACACTTCTCTTAATGTAAATATTTAAGAAATATGTCCTTTTGTCTTTCTAGTAGCAGTCCTATGAGAGAAAGTGGTTTTTCTCTTTGTGGTGTTATTCACAGAGTTGGGGTTAGCTGCTCTTTGCCTCCTAGCAAACTGTGTATGGAATACAGGGGTTGTGGTTAGGGTAGAGGCAAAAGTTCAGATACTAGAGATGGAATGTGGATTAGATGAATCTCTGAGATCCCAGTTTGCTTCTCCCCAATAGTCCTTCCAAGCAAGCCTTCGGTTGGATGGAGAGGAGGCCTCTGTCACAAAGGAGACAAGGGTCTTAGATGAGTTCTAACCACTGAGGTGAGAGGGCCCATCACCATTTTTACCACTCTGGGCATTTCCCAAAGCCACAGTGTATGTTATTTCCTGCCTCAGAGCCTCTCTTGTATCTTTATAGTTGCTTCATGAGCTTAGGGGGCTGCGGAAGCACAATCCCATGCTGGGTCCTAAAGAGGACAACACTACCTCCAGAGTGTGGTCGTCTCTGTGGGTAAAGGAAGAGAGCAGACCCAGGCGAATGCAGACCAGCAGGCAGGGAAGCAGTAAGATTTACTGTGCGGAGATGGAATGGCCTGGCCTGGAGAGAAGGCAATTCCCATCCTGTTTATTCTCTGAGCTCTGATATGATTAGAAACAATTGCAGGGAATGTAGATGAATAGAAAAAATGACATCTCTAGAGAATAGCTGCACTGAGGGCGTAGAGGTTAGTTCAATGCCCGGGGTCTCGTCCCTTCCCTGCTCCCTTCCCCGCCTCATGACTCTCCCCTCCCCTCTCCCTTCCTTCCTCCTTCCCTTCCCTCCAGTCTTGTCTCTCTCCTCCCTTCCTGCCCCTCCCCTCCTTTGCCTTTCCTTCCTGTCCCTCTTCTCCCTATCACCACTATTTTATTCACTTATAATCAGTTATAAGTAGCAATTGAAGTCATTACTGACAGAATAAAGTTAAAAATACTGGCTTAGGAGGAAAGGGGGGAAGTATTATGCTCAGGTGGCTTTAGTCATGGGGAAGTTTCCAAGCTAACTATATGGGTAGGGTGGTACTTTTGATTTTATTTTTCTATATGATTTTTATATATTATGGCAAAACTACATGATAAGTAGATGTAAGTGAATGAATATTGTGCACACACAATCTCTTTTGTCCCCCTTCCAGATCCTAATGGAACATTTCCAATAACCCAAAGGACTTCGTGTGCCGGCTCCCAGGCAATACCGCCTGTTAGCCTTAATGACTGCTGAAGGTTTTACTTGTTCCAGCATAAATAGAATCACGCAGTCTCTGCTATTTGGGCCCAGCTTCTTTCACTCAACCCCTTGTCCATCACATGTATTTGTCCTGTTACATGCAACAAGAGTTTTTTCTTTTCATCCTCCAATCACTCACTCACCCAACTCTAGGAAGCCACTGATCTAACTTGTCTCTATAGATTTACCTACTCGGAATATTTCATATAAATAAAATCAACCACACATGTAGTTCTTGTGATTGGCATTGCTTTCAATGTTCATAGCATAAGCCAGTGCTTCATTTAAAAAATTTATATAGTATATGTCTTTATCAGGTACAACACATCATGTTCAAATAGAGATGTTGTAGGATATTAACTATAGAAAATAAACAAATGCTTTTATTTATATAGTTATCATTTTATGTCTTTTAATTACTGGAAAATTATTTTGAGTACACCAACTTTTTTTTTTAATCCACTCATCACTGGGCATCAGTGCTGTTTCTGCTTCTTGGCTACAATAGTGCTACAGTGGATGATCACATGCAAGTGTTTGTGTGGATAGTGAACATGTTTTAATTTCTCTGAGATGTATACCTGGGAGTAGAACTTTCAGATTACTTGGTGTCTCTATTTTAAATTATTTAAGAACTTGCAAAACTATTTTCCAAACCAGTTGTACCACTTTCATTTATACCAGCAGTGAATGAATATTTCAAACTGCACATATATCTACTAATTCTTGCCGTGTGTCTTTTTGTTGCTAGCCATCTTAGGAAGTGTAAAGCACTATTTCACTGGGAGTTGTATTTACATTTCCCTCACGGCCAATGGTATCAAGCATTTTTTTTCATGTTTTGGCTGAACATTACTATATCTTGTTTGGAAAAAAAGCCTATTCAGATTATCTATTTAAAAAATGATTTTGAATCTTGCCAAGATGGCAGCTGAGTAACAGAGCTATGCAATGTCTCCTCAGAGACTCACTTAAAAAGTTGAGATTATAATGAAAAACTACAAGTTCAACTTAGCTAGGAGAGGAAGGAGTACCCCAGTCATTAAAGGGAGGCTACGGGAATATTAGAAATCCCAAAGACACATTGGAAGCAGAGAAAAATGAGAACAACCCTGAGCTGATGGCCCATGCAGAGGGAAAAAAGCCTAGAGCCCAGAACCTCTAACTGAGGTAAGCACAGATCTGGGAGAAGAGGAAATTGACTGAAGCTGGTAGCCCTACCTTTCAAAAGCAACCCTGTGGTTAGTGAAAACCACAAATGCAATGTGAGCTTCCCTTAAAAAAGGTCTCCTGGAGCCTAGATCAGAAGAATGGCTTGGCAGCCTTAACAGGTAGTGATGTAAACAGAAGCCATTAAAGAAAACCTGGAGATTTAACTGTTTAGAGTAAAAGCAGGCTCAGAGGAGAACATCAGGGTGTTTGGGATCACTCTTAAACAGTGCCTAGGCAGAAATTGTCACAAGAGACATCTACAGATAGGAGAAAAAAGCTTCCAGCCCCATGAATGTCTGGGGTGATACTGGGAGTACCTCTGAGGGTTGAGAGCCTCATCCTTGGGGCAGGGAAGCCAGGACAGGTGGGAGAGCTTTGCTGACGGGGCTGGGTGTGATCAAGACACCTCAGAGGCCATCAGACTATTAGGTACCCCCTCACTGTCTACTCCCAAAGCAAAACTCAGAGGAATTTTGGCTCCCCCACCACACCTTCATACCTGTTCAAAGAAACATCATGGCTAGCCCTTTAAAGTGAAGTCTCTCAACAACAGAAACATGGGAAAAAGACAAGGCAACATAACACACACAAAAATGTCAGAGATCCTGGAAACTAATGTTTTAGCCCCTGAAATAGTGGGACTTACAGGGAAGAAAGGAAAAAAAAAACAAATAAATGAATTGAACAGCCAGTTCAAATAAGATATTCTCAAAGAAATACAAGCATTGATAAGTGGGCTTAAAGAGGAACTTACTAATCAAATAGTGATCCTAATGGAGACAAAGCTTACTGAGCATATTGGAGCCACAAATAAAAAATAGGCTGAAGTAAATAAGGAAATGCAACATATGAAGAAATATTTTGATAGGGAAGTAGAAATTTTGAAAAGAAATCTAGCTGAATCAGATAGGAAAAATACATTTTAAAGTTGGGAAAGTCTACTCAAACATTGTGAGGACAGAATTTCAGACCTTGCTATTATTAGGCACAACTTTGAAATCAGAAATGAGCAAGGTAGCTGGATACAACAGCTGATGAATAATTCAAAGAGAACCAGTCTCAGAATTATAGGTGTGGAGAAAGAGCAGAAGACAGCATCGAATGTATAAAAAAATATAGTCACTGAAATCATACAAGAAAATTTCCCAAATCTAGAAAAAAAAATTACTTTTCAGGTACAAGAAGCTTGTAGAACACCAAATCACCTCAACCAGAAATGAGACTTGCCAAGACATATTACAATCAAAATCTAAGAAATACAACATTAAAAGAGAATATTAAAAGCATCAAGAGAAAAACAGTCATTATTTTACCAAGGCAAATCCATTCAAATTACTGCAGATTTCTCTATGCAAGCTTTAAAGGCCAGGAAAGCTTTATTTATTTATTTATTTCAAGCTTTAAAAACACCAAGTGTCAACCCAGGTTGTTGTATCCAGCAAAATTATTTCTGAAAATTGAAGGGAAAATAAAAATTTTTTGTGACTAAGAATCCCTAAAGAAATATGAGACCACTAGCCCAGCATTGCAGAAAATACTTGAAGGAACCTTTCAGAGAGACAGAGAGACAGCACCAAAGAACATGGAGGAAAAGAAACATCTAAAGAGAAAGTGTAACACAAAAATAGACATTGATTATTTGATTGGTATTCCACCTAAGCAGTACCAGCTTTCTCATAAAATCTGTGACCCCTACCCCACCTAATAGTATATTAGTTTACTAAACATAATAATTACATTAAACATGGGGAATTGGTATACATTCTTAATCTATGAAAATTGTTTTGATGGATATGATGTGTGTAGATATTTGGCTGGGGGTAGAGAAGCAGAAGGCAGTGGTTTTCAAAATAATAAGAGGTGGTAAGTGCCTTAGTTACATTTTCATTGCTGTGACTCAATACCCAACAGCTCACAAATCTTGGGGAGGAAAGGGTTTATTTTTGCTCAAATATTCAGAAGGTCACAGTCCACTCAGGGGTGGCCAGCAACAATCAGCTTTCTAAATTGTTTATCCAAATTAGCACTCCCACCAACATCATATGAGGATTCCAGTTGCCCCACGGGATCGTTTCATTAAGCCACCAGGTAAGGGAGCCATTTTCTCAATGTTCCCGTCAAAAGTAGTGGTGGCATCCTGGTCTCCCAGGTTGCCCAGCATAATGGCTACAGGCAGTGGGGTTCTTTTGACCACTGCTGAAACTGCCCTGATTTACTGCTTCTACAGCTGTTTTGGTGGGTTCATGGTGGCATGGCCATAGACTGGAACATGGAAAACAAAGAACTTTAGTTTTTGCTAACAGAAAATGTAAAAAATAACTTTATTATTCTATTCTATTAATGGTATTGCAGTACATTTTTATAGATTTATTAGTCATTTATACTGTGGTTTTCCTATTCATGTCCTTTGACTTTTAACAGATATTTGAGATTTTATTTGATGATTTCATCCTTCTTCATTAATGACGGCATTGTCTTTTTACCTGTAGCACATATTTTTAAAAGAAACTTTTTCAGACTTTATTTCTATCTTACTGACTTTCATTTGGGCATAAACTGAAACAGATATCCAGTTTTTTAATGTTTTTTTGGTACTGATGCAGGTTTTCTCATCGTCAGGTACACACATATTCTTTTTGTTTTCCTGCTAGTCAACTGTGTTTGGTTTCAAACATTTATTCTTTAATGCAATTGAAATTTATTTTTATGGTGTGAAATAGAGATTTTTTTGTAATGAAAGAATATGCAGCCTGTGGCTTTTCATCAGCTGTAAGAGGAAAAAACATACTAATTTCCATGTTCATGTTGCTCATTAAAAGAGAATTGATTATATCTGAAAGGAGAAGTTGTTTTTTTTCTGATTAAAAGTAGTAATACTTGCTCACTGCAAGAAATTTAGAAATCATGGAAACATCTAAAACCTCAATTCAGCTGAGGTTATTATACTCACCTTTGCTGTAGTTTCCTCAGGCCCTGCTCTACTCCTGCATGCACACATCACATGCCCATAGTGGTAGCTTTCCGTGACCACAATTTCACCTCTTCCTTCCTGTTATTAGGTGAGCTGGTAACCACTGGAGCTCTTGTTGACCTCCGCATCAGTTCCTGAGAATGTGAATAAGTCTTTCTTAATAAAAGAAATAGGAAGTACTTTTTCTCGTCTTTCTGACTTAATATAATGTTGCACAAACACTCCAGAAAACTACTCCATAGAATGTCTGCCATTTTCCTTCACAATCCTTCCATTCACTTTAGCTACCTCCACAGAAACCTGAGTTCAGCCCTTCTTGTCCTACTCCCATGTCCCATTCCCAGCTGCCGGTCACCTCTCACAGTAAGCTCATACACATGCTTCCGACGTTAGCTGTGTCCACGGGGTCAGTGACAGCCTTGCCTTCTGCAGTCAGATCATGCTATCCTGAGTCGACAAGGGGCTTTCCCTTGCTCAATCCATCTTTCTTTTGTTGAATAGTGTTTAGGTCAGCACTTATAAAAGCAGATGCTGAGGCAGACTATCTAGGTTTCATTTTTGGGTGACCTCAGGTAGGGTAACTACTATTTTTGGGCTTCAGTTTTTTTCTCAGCAAAAAATAAAAACGTCAATATTCCATAAATAGCCACTGATCAGGAGGACTCTTTATCAACCAAATATAAGTGTATATTTGTATTGTGGTTTTAAATATATATACAAAATACACATATACTAAATGTGTGTGTATATATGTATATTTAGTATAGGGTTTTTTTTTTTTTTTTTTGAGACAGGGTCTCACTCTGTAGCTCAGGCCAGTCCTGAACTCGCTATGGAGGAGCCCAGGCTGGCCTTGGACTCACAGCAATCCACCTGCCTCAGGCTCCCGAGTGCTGGGGTTACAGGCATGCACCATAATGACCAGCTTATGTGGTGCTGGGAGAATGAAACTCAGGTACTTGGTGCTTGTCTTAGCATTTGCTAGGCAGTCACTTTAACCACTGAGCCATTCCTTCAGCCCTTTAGTGCAGGGTTCTTGTGTGACACTTATTTTTGTATTTTTTTATTAAATTAATGCAAAATACAAATAAAATTTGTTGTTATAACTATCTTAAGTGTACAGTTCAGTGGTGTTAAGGGCATTCACATTGTTATGAAATAAATCTCTAGAACTTCCCTCCTCCCTAGTTTCTGGTAATCACCATTCGACTTTCTGTTTCCAAGTTTGACTACTTTGGTACCTCATATTAAGTGGACTTTAATGTTTGTCTTTTTTGTGACTGGGTTGTTTCGCTTAGACAGTGTCCTCAGGCTCATCCTTGCTGTGGCATGTCAGAATTTCCTCTGTTTTATGGCAAAATAACATGGCATTGTATGTGCATGCCACAGTATGTTTATCCCTTCATCTGTTGCTAGATGCTTCAGTCGCTCCTAAAGCCTTTTAGATTTTTGGCTAATTTTCATTATGATGAATACTTTTATGATTTTAAGACAACATTGATTTGAAGGAAAATTAAATAAAACAGGATCATTATCACTTCTTGGGATTTGTGTATTTATTCTAAGCAGCTAGTCGTAGAAGATTGTGTCTCCTTGTACAACGTCGAAGGCTCCTTGACCTCTGGTCACCTGCATTGCCCTCCCTGTGTACTGCTCAGTTCTTTTGTGCTTCCTGTCTAGATAAATACAAACCACCTGGCTAAATGGGACAATTCTACTGAGAACAAAGTTACATGACAGTATCTAATGTGGTCATTTATTGGAGACTCTGTTTCTGTCTCATTGAGATACAATCCCATATTTTTAGAAAGTGCTATATGATCAGTTTAATCAAGCAAGCACCATAAATGCCTTTTGAGGATTTTCACTGTATTTGGTTAGAGGCCCTGCACAGAACAACAGAACCTCTAGAGTGAATAGCAGACAAAGTGAAAGAATTAGTCACCACCTGAAGGCAGTGGAAGAGGAAGGGAAAGAGGATAGAATATGTCGACTCAAATCCCCAAACCAAACCCTTGTTTTCAGGACTACAACAGATGAAAAGGCAGCACCCGGGCATGTGACTTTGAGTTCTGAATCTACTCCTCAGCTGTGCCTAAAGTGCCATAAGCAATGCCCACACCATTACAGCTACTCCAGTGAGCATTCTTTATGAACTTCACATGGGGCAGAATACATCAGATGTGTCAAAAGAACGTCAGCCAAGGCCAAGGTGATCCTGGTCAAAAATTTGAGAAATGATGCTTCAGATTTTCATCATGGAATCTGATCCCAAAACATAACATATGTAAGAGTTTTGTGGTCAGCTGCAGACTAGACCTGGCTAATAGCTTCTCAGTGACTTGGATTTAAAGACACCCGTCCATGAGGAATAACTAAGCAGGATTCACCTCAGGACACTGTGACTCACTTCAAGGAGGTCAGGTATTGTACGTTGCAATGTGGGCCCTTTCCTGTATCTCCTTCTGCCTTTTCATTCTTCACGGGTTATGGCTGCAATGGGTCCACACGTTATTGTAACGTTACCTTCCATCTCAGTTTCTTTTCTCACTGCCATTGCTGTCATGTTGTACTGTAAGCACTTCGGGTTTCTCTGCATTTATCTCACTGTGTGTAGCCTGACCCTAACCACACCGTATTTTCACCATTTTCTCATTTCAATTTCAGCAGTGACAGCAAGCCAAACCTTCAGAGAGGGCTGTGTGGGAATGGAGGCAGAGTCTTCTGTCTCCTTCATAATGCGGAAGAGAAGACAGCTAGCATCAGAAACGTACACCGTAGGTCACTGCTCCTGAAGGGTTATACCCTATGACAGATACCCTCCAACTTAAGCCTGCATTGAAATCACTTGATGGGTTTTTGTCCATTTTATTTTTTTCTTTTTCCCACTTATTGATGTGTATATATATGATACATAATATTTATATTGAACTTGCACACATACATATCGTGTCAAAATTACAAATTCGTTCCCTCTCCTTTTTGACCCACCAACACCTTCCCCCTCCCCACTACTTTCCACTATGTCACCACTTAGTTCTATGAAATGATCTGGGCTTCTCCTATTAGAGAAACCACTCAATATTTAACCTTCTGTGCCTGACTCTCTTCACTGAACATGATGGTCTCAAGTTGTGTCCATTTTCCAACAAAAGCCTCAAAACTATCTTTATAGGAGAGTAGTACTCCATTGTGTACATATATCACAACTCATGTATCCATTAGTCTTTTGATGACTATTTTAGTGTCTTCTACATTTCAGCTGTTGTTAGTTGTGCTGCTATGAACATGCATATATCCATGTATCTTTTTATATCATGCTTTTAACTATTTTGGAAAGATTCCCAGAAGAGGTACTGCCAGATCAAAGGGAATATTATTTTCAGCCTTTTAAGGAATTTCTATATTGCCCGCCTTTTTAAAACCCAAGTTATAGACCTGGGCATGGGAGTATAAACCTGTAATTCCAATGGTCAGGGAAGCTGAATTAGAAGGATTGCAAAATTGAGTCCTTCCTGAGTAACTTAGTGAGACATTGTTCAGAATAAAAAGTAAAAAGGGGCTAGGGTTATGGCTCGCTGCAAAGACCTGTGTTCAGTCCCCAGAATGTGGGGCTGGAGAAGGGAAAAGAAAAGACACACAAGCCTGACTCTTGGATTTTCTGATTGTATTGTGCTGTGTCAGATCTGAGAATTTGCATTTCTAACCAGTTCCCAGGTGAGGCCCATGCTGCTGACCTAGAGAACACACTTGGAAAATTAATGTCACAAGTCATAATATCACAAGAAACCACACCTCATTGTTATTGCGCACTCATTATAAGACACTGTTTTTAAGTGCTTTTCCCATTTTATTTTCACTGTAAATTTTGTTTCTCATAATTTTTGAATGAGAAAACTGAGTCACACAGTGGTTAACTATTTTTCCCCAAGGCAACTGAATACTGGTGCTTGATTATGAACTGTGGTAGTCTGTCTCAGAGCCCATGGACTTAAACTCTTCATATAAAATAATGTATCTAAGGGCTAAAAATGAGAACGTTTGCATACATTTTACATTTACTTATGTACGAATTTACAAAAACTCAGGGATGTTTAAGAAAAATAATCTTTATTAAGCCAATTCCCCCAATTTTATTAATTTTCACTTACTGTATTTTATTTATTAAGAACCCATGGTGAAGACTGAGGAACATTCCAAAGTTTTTTAGTAGAAAATTTTAAAGAAGTTCACTCCTTAAAATGATGAGTGTTTTTACATGTTTTTTCTTCTGACTTCTTTTATATTCCCATCAACCTTCAGTCCTGATAGTATTTACTCATGTACTTCAAGCACCTGTGAAAATGTCACCAGTTACTTTTCTTCTCCCTGGAGAGGAGCCTCTCTCTCTCTCTCTCTCTCTCTCTCTCTCTCTCTCTCTCTCTCTCTCTCTCTCTCTCTCTCTCTCTGACCATATTTTAACATAGGCTTTCCAAGAGC
The DNA here is from genome assembly GCA_004027205.1 of Ctenodactylus gundi. NCBI lineage: Eukaryota > Metazoa > Chordata > Mammalia > Rodentia > Ctenodactylidae > Ctenodactylus > Ctenodactylus gundi. Next base: position 27,128 of record PVKB01004400.1, on the reverse strand, counting down.
CAAAATTAAGCAATACTGAGTTAACAATTTCCTGCTTAACTGATTACAAACGATGTTCGTTGCCTCGTCTGGGGTCTGTACGCCTGTGACTATGACAGCTTAGAGAAGAAGCAAGGTCTTAAGCTAGGGCACCTGTATTTCATTAAGACATCATTGATTGTGAAAGAATCATTATTTTGTGTATTCCCAAGTATACCAGAAGAATGCTGCCAATTAAACTATGATAGTGTCTCAGCTGTAATCTTTATACAGTTGTTGATTTTTCTAACCTCTCATTGCTTTGACAATTCTTTATCTATTTTGAGAGAATTAACAAGATCTCAAAATCCACTCAGGTGCATTTCTTGGCATGTGATACGTCAGCGTTCTCAAACTTGACAGGGCATATGAATCACCTGGCAGTCTTGTTACAAAATGCAGATTCTGACTTCATAGGTTTGGGACCTGCCTGAAATTCTGTACGTCTACTAACATCCCAGATCATGATGCTGATACTGCTGATTGTAGGCCAAATTGCTTAGGAGTAAGGGGACAGGCAATCTTTTACGTATATCTCTGTAACAAAAGTAACTATTTTTAATCCACTCATGGCTATCAAACTCTATTAGATATCTAAAGTACCTGTTTATGTTTTATGGGTGTATAAATTTACAGCAATTCTTTTGACAGGGAATCTTTGCTTTATGGATCTCAAACTTCTACCCCTACCTTTCCTACCAGTCCTTTCTTTGTATGCATGACTTTTTGTTTAAGTACTGAACTATCCTATAAAAATTTGAAGACATTGTAATTAACACATCTGATAGGAATGAGGCACATAACAGAAGTAAGGATAACACGGACCACCATGACCAAGCTTCTGAATGCTCAGGCGATGACACCTGCATCACAGCCACTGCTTGACTGACAGTGAACACAGGATGCAATCAGGTTGTATGACTCAGCACAATTTCTTTGCTTCAATTTATTAAAATATATGACAAAGTAGACTTATGAAACAGTATATTTAAAGGAGGAAGGACAACAGGAGAGCAAAGAAACACATAGAAAACCAAACCGTGCAAAGTACCGTGCACTTACTGATTCATGGGTGTCTACTGAGTACTGACTGTGGGTAAAACAGTGACCTGAGGAAGTGATGAACAAGCGGGTCCACAGCGCCTGCCCTCAGGTAGCTAAGCATTCAGCGGGAAGACTGATGTGAATTAAAAACGGTCAATCCCTGTCATTTGTGAGTTTCATGTTTGTGAGTTGTCTAGGTATTGGCCTGTTAGGTCCGCTGTGACACATTAGCAGACCGGTGGCTTAAACTATAAAGGTACTCTTCCTCTCATTTCTGGAGGCCACAAGTCCAAGATAAAAGTGCTAAAAGCTCCAGTTTCTGTAGAGACCTCTCTTGGCTTGCAGGTGGCTGCCTCCTTGGTCATGTTATATGAGGGGGAGGGGAGAGGGTGGGGTGGGAGTGCGGGGAGCAAGAGGGGGAAGGGTAGGGAGAGAGGGTGGGAGAGCAGGCAGGGGCAGAAGAGGGATGAAGGCTCCCTGTTCACTTTTTCTCTTAAAGGGATACCAGTTCTGTTGCCCTGGAGCCTCACATTAGGCCTCACTTACCTCACCTACCTCCCAAAGGCTCTATCTCCTTAATTTGTGGGTTAGGGCTTCCATGTGTGAATTTTAAGAAAACATAGTTCAGTCCATAACAGCTTTTGTGCAAATCTGATGTCCAGCCTATCACCTTTGCAGCCACTTGTAGACACGTGCACAGGATTACCTGTCACACGCATTTCCAGCTAAGGTTGAGAAAGGCCATCTTCTGCCTTGTTTCAGCTGGCATACTGTAAGCAAGTATTCTCATTGTGGTCTATTTCAGGTCACACTTGTCTTGCTTTTGTGCCTTTTTGTGATTTTTGTGTTTAAACCGTGCTGAAGTGTTGTCTAGTGCTCCTAAGAGTAAAAAGGCTAGACATGCCTTATGTAGACAACATGTGAGTCAGATAAAATTTTCAAGCATGAGCTGGTCTTGTGTTCAAAATCAATGAATCAAAAATGCATTAAATATGGTGTCTTTAAAGGAATCACACATACAGTGAGGTGACATGTTGATCAGATGACAAAAACGTGACCATAGGCTCACAGGACCCTATATTTTCCAGAGCAGCAGGGGTTTAGTATTTGTAAATTCAGTGTTTATGGCAACTTCATAGAACATAACTACCAAGAATAACAAGGACTGACTGCAATTGTGTCGTTGATTAAGTTTAATGGTGATGTGAAGAAGCATCATAAGAGTCTCTGAGAAGCTTCTGTAGAAGCATCATGAGGTTCTATTTTTAAGATATTGTTCATTCTACACGTTGGTAGTGTGCAAAATGTTGCATATACAGAAAAACAAGAATGGAGAGATGAGAGGGTAGAATAGCTTTGGGTTCCCATTTTACAGTACATAGCTAATTGCATTCAAATATGATGATTTTCCAGGAAGGGTATTACCTTTTTTCCATTATGCGTGCTTGTTTTCACAAATTAATAATCATAAAATGATGAAATTTTTAATGCAAACTTTAATACAGTTGGTCCAAATTTGAATCTACTTTGAAAACTGTGAATGTTTCTGGGGAGACTTTTTTCGTAGTAGATGAACACAAGTTTGAAATTATTTGCAGATTTAAATGTGAAAATTTAGGAGACTTCTCCTTTCTTGGTTCTTATAAAAAAGTAACAAAATATGAGAAAAGTACATGCTACTCTTCAGATTTTAAAATAATTGACTTACTTTTATAGTTAAAAACTTCTTAAATTTAAGAATTTGATCTCATAAACGTAAGAGAGGAACTGAAAAGAGTATTTTTTTTTTTTCAGTTTCAATAAGGATTGTGTTCTGATTTTCAACCACCAGGTGGAGACCAAACTAAAGCCTTTTTCATGTTTTGTGCTTTATACTGAACTTAAACAATTTTTAAAATCTGAATGAGGGTAGGAAGAATGTTTTCTTCCTTGTTAATTGTGCCACTGACCTCATGGGGCAAAAACCTTGTCTACAGATCAAAGGTCACCTACAAGTTCAAAATAAAAAAAAATTTATATACAGAGAAAATCATAGTCAATGACCTTCAAAAGTTAAAATCGGGAAGGGTGGGAGGTATATTTTCACGTGTTACATTATGGCTGTCTAGAGGATAAACAGAGTGGGGTAGAGAAAAATGGCATCAAAGGGGGGTGAAGGACGAAGGAGGGAGGAAAACAACAGGCCCGGAGGGACACACACTTAGCGGACCTCTAGGCGCGGGAGGCTGAGCGGGAAAGTGGGAGGGAAGCTCAGGCAGCGGGCCACTGGCGTTGCCTGCCACCAGGCGAGCAGCCCGGTTCTGGATTCCTCTTCTTGTCCCTGCTCACCCGGGGTTGGGGGGCAATAGCCCAGGGATCTTTCAAAGACTGGCTGGCCTCCCTGGCTGGGATTTGGGACTGTTTATATTTGTAACTTCAATGCTTAACTTTAAAATGAAGATTTCTCTTCCTACGAAACCCCATGGAAAGGAATCCCTTGATTTTGTTAAGCTCCCGCTTTGTGACATTAGAAGGGCAGTCTTGGGGGTAGGGGTCCAATAGTCATAAGCACTCCGGTAGCCTGATTTCCATTTTAAGCTGGATTTTCTAATTCCACAATATTTGGAAATTATAATAATTATAATGCCCATATAATTGTTCCGAGCGTTATGGCCAATCGAGCCTCTTATGTCTGTGTGTGGGGAGGAAGTGTTTGTGTGAGTATGTGCTAGGAGTCTTTGTGTGTCGAGTCGCAGCCATATAAAGGTCTATGACAAAAACAAAGACAAAATTTTCCCCTCTGAGAATATAGGGTCAAAGCAGACCCTGTATTCTGGCCCTGTAAAGATCCAAAAGTTTTCAGTCACTGTTGCTCACCACAAGGAGGAGGAAATGGCCCTGTGTCTGAAGCTCACTTCTTCATAGTTACCGGGAACTGGACTTGATGAAACCAGGGGCCAGATCCCAATAAAGAGACGAACTTCTCCATGAAGCTCTTCTGCACTGAAATCAGCCTGTGCTAAGAGCCCGTCCCTCAGGCTCTGTGATTAACCCCGACTTACCATGTCTAAGCCTTCTGTGAAATGGCATCATATGAGTAGCTTTTGGCAAAAATAAGGTGGTACTCATATTTTTTCCATTAATATTTTTAAAAATGGAGCCCCACCTCCATCTTAAGCTAAGTACCCACCCACTTTGTAAGAGCTTTAAAACAAAAATGAAAATTTATCTGGCTGGATAAATCTCAAAGGTAAATCACAAACCCCTGTGCATGTGCAAGGCGATCCATTGGGGAACTGGGAGAAATACCAGATCTTTCCTTACAATTTTAGATCTAATATGTAAGAAAAAATATTAAGCTTTGCCAATATTTGGTATATAGATGGACAGAGTACAAATATATAACTTTAAAATGTACAAATTTTGAGGGTGCGTGCTTTGAAATGCTTTGCTGTGATTGGCGACCGGAGGATTGCTGTGAGTCCAAGGCCAGCCTGGCTACACAGTGAGTTAGGATCAACCTGGGCTACAGAGTGAGCGCCTGTCTCAACAAACAAACCAATAAAAAAGTATGACTATGGATTTAGATCATTCAATGACTAGGCTAGATTCAGTGTTTTTACAAATTGCAGCCGCAGCCTACTTTAGGAGATACAACCAATTGAATGGATTTTTAGAGTAAAAATAAAATATAAATAACTGTGTGTATTGTTTCTAATTAAGAATTAATATATAATTGTGTGATGTTTATGGATATATAATGTGTGAATATTGGGTTCTGATGTAAACTATATTTCCTGTTGTGGCTTGTGGTTAAAAACTAAATTGAGCAACATGGATGGCCATGCGGGAGTCCTGCTCAATGGCTCCCGGCAGGCTCGTCCACATAGCTTAAAGCTACCTGTTCAGCTCAGCCTGGAGAACGAGGAGACTGGCAGGAACTGAAAGAAAGCCATGGGAAGGTTGGAAGCTCTAAAGATGCACCAGAGGCTGAAGAACATGCTTGGAAAGGGCTGTGAGCCACAGGCAACTGCAGACCGAGGTAAGCCCTGAGCTGGAACAACAATTGGCAGCCCTGGCCTCCAGGAATGAGTCTGCAGGTAGTGAGTGCAAACTGCAACACAATGTGAACCTCCCCTTGAAAAGGTCTTTTTGGAGCTCAGCAGACCAGCTCAAGAGAAGCAGCTAAACCAGGAAGTGACATAGGCAGGAACCATTTAAGAGAGAGCCAGAGTAGGAACAGTTTTGGGTAAAAGAAACCACAGACCGACCACACATTGTGATTTTGGAGGATACTCTTAAAAAGACTCTTAAAAAGTGACTAGGAAGGAACTGGCACACGATAAAGTTAGAGGGAGAGGAGAAAGGCCACTGACTTCCTGAATGGTTTAGGTGTTAGTGAGAGCACCTTGGTGCCTTGCCCTTGGGGTGAGGGGAGCCAGGACGGATGGGGAAGCTTTGCTCAGGGGGCTAAGTGTGAACAGGGCATTTTGGAGGCCATCAGATTGTTAGGTCCCTCTCACTGCCTATTACCAGTACAGAGCTCAGTGAATTTTTAGCTCCCTCCACTCACCTTATCTATGTTCGAAGTAACCTCACCTTTAGGCCATTAAAGTGAATCCTCTCAGCAATAGAATCACGGAAATACAAGGCAGAAATGCCTGACTCCCCAGAAACTAATGTCATGGGCCCCAAATAGGGGAACTTATAGGAAAGGAAGTAAAAATAAAAAAACCAAGTAGAACAATTGGTTTATGCAAATAGTTCAAACAAGAGACTCTTAAAAATATAAGTGATGATCAGTGAGCTTAAACAAGAATCTGCTAAACAAATAATAGCCCTAATTAATCCCAAGTTTACTGAGTTTATAGAAGACACAAATAAAAATCTGGCTGAGGCAAATAAGCCAATGCAAGATAGGAAGGAACATTGTGATAGAGAAGTAGAAAATCCAAAAAGAAATCTAACCTAGCTAAAGCTCAGGATGTGAAAAATTCATCTGAAAGCAGGGGAAGCCAGCTTGAACACTGTTAGGACAGAATTTTAGACTTTGAAGGCAAGATTGGTGAAATTCATGCTATAATTAGGCATAACACAAAAATAAGAAGTGAGTGAGGTAAGTGGATATAGTAGTTGATATATGACTCAAAGAGAATCAACCTCAGAATTAGGGGTGTGGGAGAAAGAGAAGCAGACAGCACAAAAGACAAAAGGAATCTATTCACTGAAATCATGATAGAAAATTTCCTGGACCTAGGAAAGAAATTAATATTCTAAGAAGCATACAGAACACCAAATAATATTGGCCAGAAGAGAACCTCACCACACATCATCATAATCAAAACCTCGGAAACACAGGAGAATTTATGAAAATCACCAAGAGAAAAAGCAAACATTATTCTACCGAGGCAAGCTCATATGGATTACTGCAGATTTCTCAGTACAAACCTTAAACATCAAAACAAAAATCTTCCAAGCTTTAAAAGAAAGCAAGTGTCAATGGCAGTTGTTATATAAGGCAAAACTATCCATGAAAATTGAAGAATAAAAAAAAACTTTTACAACCAAGAAATCCTAAAGAAATTTGCAGCCACTAGCCAAGAATTACAGAAAATGCTTGAAGAATCAGAGAGAGAGAGAGAGAGAGAAGCATCAATGAGCACAAAGGAAAGGAAACATGCAAAGAAAGCATATGTGTTCTGGTTTGGATCTAGAATATTCCACAAAGCCTCATGTGTTTGGATGTTGTAGAATACATATGGAATCATGTACTATTAGAAGATGGGGCCTTGTTGGAAGGAGGAGAACACTGGGAGTTGACCTTGAAGGAGTGGAACATTGCAGCTTAATCCTGAAGGGGCAGAAATCTGAGGCTTGACCCAAATGGGTGAATCACTGTGATGTGACCTGGAAGAATATACACTAGTTCTGCCTTCTTCCTTCACTTGGCTTCCTGTGTAACATGCTGTGAACAGCTTCCTTAAGTTAGGCTCCTGCCATGTCGCTCTTCCATTGCCAGCTGCCCATGAATGCACTAAGATATTCTGAAACAGTAAGACAAATAAATCTTTTTTCTCTTATGTTGTGGATGTCGGGTATTAAGTCACAGCACTGAAAAAGTAACTAAGACAGAAATTGGTACCAGAGAAGAGGGGTTGTTACTTTGATTTTTAACTGACTCTGGTTTAGAAGCCTTTGGAACTGGTTTGCAGGAGGAGTTTGGAAAGGTTTGAAGATACCAGCTAGAGAAGCCTGAGAATGCCGTGAGTTGAGCTTGGTGAGGGATTCTGGTCAGAGCTGTGAAGACCAGAATGTTAAGAGAATTGCGCATTAGAAAGGCTGGGCTCTTGCTGGAGGAATGGCTCAGCTGTTAAAGGACTAAAATTAAGCAAGTGCTAAGTACCCAAGTTCGATTCCCCAGCACCACATAAACTGGGTGTGATGGCGCATGCCTATAATCCCAGCATTCTTAAGGCTAAGACAGGAGGATTCCCATGAGTCCTAAGGCCAGCTTGGGCTCCATAGTGAGTTCAGGACTAGCGTGTGGTACAGAGCGAGACTCTGTCGAAGAAGAAGAAGAAGAAGAAGAGAAAGTCTGGGCTCAAGAAGTTTCAGATGAAAAGGAGGATTATATTGGCAATTGGTGTAAAAATCACACATGCTATGTTGTGGCAGCAGGTGTGTCTGGATTTTGCCCAGAGATTGCCTGAAGCTGAGATTAAGGACAGTAAATGACTTAATCTGGTACAGCAAATCTCAAGGCAACCCAGTCTTCATAATATCACTAAAGAACTGTTTGTAATTCTAGCCAACTCTATGACAAAAAGCAGGAAAATATGGCAGAGAAAAATGATACAAAAATTTGCAGTTTGCCAGACTGAAAGGGCCTGCAGAGGTGGGCCAGAGAGCATAGGGAAATTAAGGAGATTGGCATTAAAAACAAACACAAGTACTTGGAAGCAGGAACATAAAAAAGACCCCTGGAGGGGGGGGGGTGTTCAGGAATAACAAGACTCCATAGGTTGGAGAGGCAGAGCACCTGGCCCTGAGAAGAGTACCCCAGGGCACCCCGTAGGGTCAGAGAATAATGTTTGAAATTCAACCATCTAAGAACTTAGAGGCCTCTGCAGTAATTGTCCAAGGTGGCCAGGCTGCTGCTCAAGACATTGGCAGAGCTACGTGGTGCTGGCTGCAGGCATGTGGGATGCAAGAGTTGCGGTGTTATGGAGGACTCCACCCAGATTTCAGAATAAGGTCTTGAAGGACAAGCACCGTGCCCCTGAAAAGGCAGTACCTAAAGTTGTGAAGACGCAGCCAAAAGTACATTGGAGACCCTAAAAATTTGGAGGTGTCAGGAGCATGGACCATCTGCAAAGGAAAGCTGTGAACGGAGCCAGCCGAAAAGAGAAGCTATGAAGGTCGCAGCTGGAGGCAACGCTGCTGCGGGGGTGGGACCACGAAAGCCCTTTGGAACTCACACCTCACTACAGCTTGCATGCCGTGCTGGAGGCAGAGCCACAGGATTTAAACCTTGCCCTGCTGGGTATAGAACAGGTTCTGGTCTGATTGCTTTCTACTCTGCGATTCCTTCTTTGTGAAATGGGTATGTTTACTTCGTGCCATTGTTGGAAATGTTTAACTTCTCTTTGATTTTTACAGGAACTCACAGCTAAGAGGTTACCTTGAGTCTCAGTGGAGACATTGAACTTGGACTATTTGCTTGGAACTGTTAAGACTGGCAACTCTTTTTTTTTTTTTTTTTTTTTTTGAGACAGGGTCTCACTATGTAGCCCAGGCTGGCCTTGGACTCATGGCAATCCTCCTGCCTCAGCCTACCAAGTGCTGGGATCACAGGTGTGTGCCACCACACCTGGCTTATGTGGCGCTGGGGAATTGAACTTGGGTACTTAGCACTTGCTAGGCAAGTGCTTTAACTGCTGAGCCATTCCTCCAGCCCCAGACTGGCAACTCTTAGAGAAGGACTAAATGTCTTTTGCATAAGGAGTTGGACACAAGTGTTTTGGGGTGTGAGGTAGAATGTTATGGTTTGGATTTAGACGGTCCCCAATGTAGTTGAATGCTTTGAAATAACTATGGAAACATGTATCATTAGGAGGTGGGGCCTTGTTGAAAGGGATAGAACACCAGGGCTTGAATGGAAGAGGTAGAGAACGCTAGGGCTCAACCCAGAGTAGGGGAACTGTGAAGGGGAGGGTCAATGGGACATAAACCGAAAGTACATACTCTAATTCCCCCTTCTTCCCTCACTTGGCTTTCTGCATGCCATGCTATAAAGAGCTTCCTCAAGCTAGACCACTACCATGTGGTTCTATCATTGCCAGCCACCCATGAATATATTGAGACCTTTGAAAATGTGAGCCAAAAAAAGTAACCAAGACAATATAACAAAAAGAAAAAAATAGACCCAACACCAAAAAAAAAAAAAAAAAAAAGACAATGACAGGATTCAGTAAAAAATCTTTTCCCCCCACATTTTATTGATATATATACATGTCAGTAAAAATCTTATAACAATTACTGTCAATTCTTATGTCTTATCTTGCCAATCAAAAGATACAGACTGGGGTCAACGCACATTTCTGGGTCCCCCCTTCTAAGTAGCAGAAGCTTCATCCTCCTTTTTTCCCTTTCTATCTTTCTTCTTTCCCCTTCTATAATTTTCTCATTAAAGTGTTCTCTTCACAACCTGTACCCCATCTTCCGTGACTTATTCTTTAAAAAAAAGACACAGACCGGCAGAGTGAATCAGGAAGCAAATCCTAAGCAATTCAACCACTGATGCAAGTAAAGTGTTAGGTTGGGTTGTACAGATATTTCCTTTATATCTGGCATTGGTGTGTCTGTGGGGGGAAAGGATTGAAAGGTTATCTATGGAAGTGGGGGACAGTAATAGAAGGGAAAAAGGTCTAATTGGAACATTGGGGTTGATGTTTTGGATTCAGAACTAAGTTTTGCACAAGTAGAAAGTTGTGGTCTGAGTATTACATACAAAATTTCTGATGGGGATTCATATATTAAGACCTTGAATAATATTTTTGGCCTAAAGCATTGATTGGTTTTTATTTTCTATGTAACACACACACACACACACACACACACACACACACACACACACGAGCACCTCCCTTACATGTGCCAGGTGAGAGAGGCTCTAGTAAGAGAAGAAGGGAAGAAAAAAGAAGAGGAACAGGGAGGAGTGAAAGGAAAACCCACCAAAGCCAAACAAAAACATTAAACTCATTTATCATATGAGCTGCAAGGTCAATTCCTTTCCAGGCCAACACTCAATCTAACCTTTGGTTACCTCTGAACATTTTTGTGTTTCTTTGGGCATTATTAGTCAAGAGCTTTTTTTTGTGCCTATCTGATTACTACCTTGGATTGGGTCTGATGATAGGTAACACAATGGTACAGGGTTGATCAGAAGGCTGGTCTTCCGGTGGTCTGTAGGAGTTTCTTTTTTTCACAACCCTTTCTCAAAGTGGAAACACTTGCAGTCTGTTAGAACTGGTCTTTCCCTATGAGGTCCTGTGACTCACATTGGTGTGCTAAGACTTGGCTTCGTGTTTGCTCTTTTCTGCTGTGCCATACCATCTCTGTGGCCTGCCTCTTACTTGATAAGGGCAGTATATGCTCAGCTAGTCATGGAGCAGAAATATCTGGGCAACGACCATACTCCCTTAGGCTTGTCAGGGTGTGCACTTCTGCCTGTACCCAGCCCACCACAGGACACATCCTGGCAGCTGTCCATAGTTCCCTGACTCTAATGTTGCCAAGGACTCTTTCAGCTGTCAAGTTTTTTCTATTTCTTTTCCTGCTGGACTGTCGCCAGTCTGAGCCAAGCTGTGGCTAAGTGTCTTGGGGTGGCTGTCACTTACTGATTTTCGAGGCTTTATTTCCAGGTGCCTGCTGACAGCTCCCAGTTTCCCCACCCTCACTGCTTTCTCGCACTCTTGTCCATTCCAGCTGCTCAGCTCTGTTCCTCCTCCTCCCTCAGGGCAGATTGGAGTCTTGTGGGAGAGGGCCTTGGCACAAGGGGGTGGGGGCTGGGCTGGACCGACATAGCTTGTTGGTGTGCTTAGCATGTCGTGGTGGGAGCAGGTCAAGGATGCCTGAACAATTGGCGGTGGTTCCTTGTGTTTCTGGGTTGTCACCACCTGTGGGACTCGGGTCTTCTTGCTGATTTCCCATTTACATGGGTGCTGATGGCAGTGGTGGCTCTCCTAACCTCTCTGGGTTACTTGTTTTCTGGTTGATCTGCCCTGTGTCATGGTCAGCAGCCCTGGTGGCTAGTGTTCTTCACTCTGGTAGGAAACTGAAGGCTCCCACGCACTAGCTGCCTTCACTAGCAGGATGTGCTGGGTGGTATCCTCCCCTATTTCACTGAATTTGTTTCCTAAACTTTCTCTGTGGTGAGTTTGGACACCTTAGCAAATGGCGATTTGTTGAGCTGTTCGGGGGCAGAGCCGCGGGTAGAGGAGAGCCTCATTCTCTTCTCCATGGAGCTCTCGGCTACGGACTGTCTGGTGGACACTTCCTCTGAGCTGCCCTCCTCTGTGTTTCTCTTTTGCCTTCCGTTTCCTATTACCTGGGGCTTGGGGCTGGTTACCGCAGAGTGTGCGCTGAGTGTTGCTTATTATGTTGTCATCCTCTACAGTAATTTCAGTTCTTTTGGATATATTCCCAAGACTAGGAGTGCTGGGTCATATGGTAATTCTATTTTTAATTTTTTATGGAACTATCATACTGTATTCCAAAGTGACTATACCACTGATAAAGTGCAATAGTTCTAACTTTTTCATATCTTTGACATCACTTATCTTTTTTTTGACAGTAGCTATTTTAACAGATGTTGAGTGATCCTTCATTTTGGTTTGATTTACAATATTTATTAGTGAACCTCAGTATACTTTCAACTATAGATTGGTCATTGATTTACCTTCTTTGGAGAAATATCTTTTCTAGACCTTTGCCTTCTGTTTTCTCCCTGGGGGTTGAACTCATTGCTTTTGCACTAACATACAGCCTAAGCCCTTTAGTAATTTTTTATTTTGAGACAGGGTCTCAAGAAGTTACTTAATTGCCCAGGCTGGGCTCTCACTTGCAATCCTCCTGCCTCAGGCCTCCAGAGTTCTGGGATTACTGGCCTGCACCACCATGCTTAGCTTCTTTGCTCACTTAAAAAGTTATTTTTTCTCTTCTGATTTTTAAGTTTAGTATATTTTGGAAATTAATCTCTTACTAAGTATACAAACTTTTTTTTGCAGAAGTTTGACCCCTTCTGTAGATTGTTTTTCACTTTGCTCACTGCTTCCTTTGCTGAAACAGAAGCCTTTCAGTGTGATGTAATCCTATTTGTCTAATTTTACATTTTGTTCCATGTGTTTGGTGTAAGCTCCAAGAAATCAGTGCCAAGATCGGAATCAAGAAGATTTTTGCCTATTGTAATCGGAGGCCTTCTGTTTATCTAAGCAGATTGATTTTTGTATGTTATAAGATAAACATCTAGTTTCATTCTTATGCATGTGTATATTCAGTTTTCTCCCAATTTGTTAAAGAAAATGTCCTTCCCTTCTTGTGCATTCTTGGCGTCTTTGTTGAAGATCATTTACCTGTATATGCAAGTAGTTTTTTTTTGGCCAGGCTCATGAGTCTGTTTCATTAGTCTACAGAACTATTTTCATGGATCTCACTGTAGGACAGGTTGATCCTGAAATCACCATGTAGCCCAGGCTGGCCTCAAACACATGACAATTCTCTTGCCTCAGCCTCCTGAGTGCTGGCATTGCAAGTATGCTCCATCATACCTGGCTTATACGGTGCTGGGGAATCAAACCCAGGACCCTGCAGTTGTTAGGCAAGTGCTCTAGCTGCTAAGTCCCCTTGTAGTATATTTTGAAATAAGAAAGCATGGTGTCTTCAGTTGTGTTCTTATTTCTTAATATGGCTTTTAGATATGTATGTGTGTGTGTGGTTTCATATAAATTTTAAGATTTTTCTGCCTGCAAAAAAATGCCAATGGGATTTTCATATGAATTTTATTGAGTTCTTAGATCACTTAGCTAATGTTCATATATTAATAACATTAATTCTTCCAGTCCATCAACATGGTATAATTTTCTACTTATTTGTATCTTATTTAATTTTCTTCATCATTGATTTGTAGCTTTTGATGTAAAACTCTTTATCTCCTTGAATAAATTTATTCCTGTGTTGTTTAATGCTATGATAAATACAGTTGTTTTCTTAATTTCTTTTTCAGCTATTCAATTGTTACTGTATATTATTAGAAATGCAACTGCTTTCCATAGGGTAATCTGACATCCTGCAATTTTACTGTGTTCACTTGTAAGTTCTAACTCAGTATCTTTAAGATTTTCGGCATATAAGTTTATATCACCTGCAAAGATAGTTTTACTTTTCCTTTCTGATTTGGATGCCTTTTTTCTCCCTTGCTCTGTTGCTCTTGCTAGGACCTCTAGCACCACGTTGATTAGAAATGACAAGAGTGGGAACCCTTCCCTCCTGTTCCTGAATTCAAGGGAAGACTAAGTTTTCATCTAGTATGATGTTAGCTGGGGGATTTTCCTATGTGGCCTTTACTATGTTGAGATAAATTCCTTCTGGAACTAGTTTATTGGAAGTTTTTATTATGTTGAACTTTGTCAAATGCTCTTTCTACATTTATTGAGTTATATGATTTTTATTCTTTATTCCAGTAATGTGGTATATCACATTTATTGAATTTCATTATGCTGAACCATTTGGGATAGATCCCATTTGATCATAGTGTATGAAACCTTTAATGTGCTGCTGAATTCAGGTTTCTTCCACTTTGTTGGCAGCTTTTGCATTTACGTTATTAGAGATATTGATGTGCAGTTTTTTTTTTTTTTTTAGTATCTTTGGCTTTTGTGCCAGCTTAATACTAGCCTCAAAGACTGAGTCCAGGGGTATTCTCTCTTCTTCATATTTTAGAAGACATTGGGAAGGATGAGTGCTGCTGCTGCTTCCTCTTCTCCTCCTCCTCCTCCTCCTCCTCCTCTTCTTCTTCTTCTTCTTCTTCTTCTTCTTCTTCTTCTTCTTCTTCTTCTTCTTCTTCTTCTTCTTCTTCTTCCTCTTCTTTTTCTTCTTTGACAAGGTCTTGCTCTGTAGTCCAGGCTGATCCTGAACTCAGTATGTAGTCCAGGATGGCCTTGAACTCACGGCAATCCTCTTGCCTCAACCACCCAAGTGCTGAGATTATAAGCATATGCCACCATGCCTAGCTTGCTAATTCTTTAAATATCTGGTAGAATTTGCCAGTAAAGCTATCTAGTTTTGGGCTTTACTTTATTGGGAGATTTTTGATTATCGATACCATTTTCTTTCAGGTATTAGTCTATTCAGGTTTGTTATTTCTTCATGATTCAGCTTTGGTAGGTTACATGTTTTTAGGAACTTATCATTTTCCTCTGTGTTACCCAGCTTGTTGCATGATAGTCTCGTGTAATCTTTTATTCTCCGTGGCATCATCCATGCCTTGTCTTTCCTTGCTGGCTTTATTTATTTGATTCTTCTCTTTTTTTACTTAGCTCATCTAGTTTTGAATGTTTTTCCAAAATCAACTCTGAGCCAGGTGCGGTGGCAAATGTCTGCAATCTCAGATGCTCAAGAGGCTGAAGTGAGATAATCTCACATTCAAAGCCCGCTTGCCCTAAAATAAAAACAAGCAAAACAGGGCTGAGGGTGCAGTTCAGAGCAAGGGTCTGGATTGAGTCTTCAGTACAAAAACAAAGACAAAAACCAAACAAAAACCCCAAACTACCACTCTCTTTGATTTTTCTATTGCCTTTTCTATGCTCTATTTCATTGATTTCTGTTCTAATCTTCATTATTTTCTTTCTTATGCTTAATTTGCTCTCTTGTTTTCATTTTTTTAAAGGTTTAAAAAAACTGAGCCAGGCCCAGTGGTTCAGGTCTTTATTTTCTATTTATTCATGTATTTTCTACAAGTGTGTCATGTGGCACCGTGCCTACCCCATGTGGTAGTAGGGAATTGAACCCAAGACCCTGTACTTGCCGGGCTAGCACTCTTAGCCACCAAGCTATGCCTTCAGCTACTTGTTTTTATTTTATTTTATTTTATTTTGAGATATAAAGTTGGGTTGTTTCAGATCTTTCCTCTTTTTTTTTTGCAGGACTTATGACTATAAATGTCCCTTCTAGGCTGCATTTCGTAATTGTTGCTATACTTTATTTTTATTTTCTAACTTCCCTTTTCATTTCTTATTTGACCCAATAGTGGTCAAAATTTCTTCCTTGACACAGAAGTTGTTTAAAAGTGTGTTGTGGGCCGAGGAGGTAGCTCAGTAGTACATGGCCTGCTTGGTATACGGCACCCTTGGCCTCTAACCTGAGCACTGCTTGGTATGTGGAAGCCCTCACCTCTAACTGCTTCAAGAGAAGTATGTTGTCTACTTTTCACATGTTATTGAATTTTCCAGTTTGCTTATGGTTGTAGATCTCTAGTTTTATTTTATTGTGACATAATTTCTATCTTCTTAAGTTGATGGAGACTTCTTTTGTAATCCGATGTGTGAGCTCTCCTGGAGAGGGTCCCATGAGTGCTGTTGTTGGGTGTCATGTACTGAATATGCTAGGTCTGTTTGAAATACAAGATTTATCTCTGCTGTTGGTTTATTGTTTCTTTGTTTGAATCTATGGTTAAAAGTTGAATATTGAAGTCTCCCACTATTATATTCCTACTTTTCTCTCCAGGTCTGTCAATTTTCTTTTTCTGAGACATCGTCTTGCTCTGTAGTCCAGATTGGTCCTGAACTCACTATCTAGCCGAGGCTGGCCTCAAACAAAGTGCAACCCTCCTGCCTCAGCCTCCCAAGTGGTGGGATTACAGGCGTGTTCTACCACACCTGGCTTATGTGATGCTAGAGAATCGAACCCATGGCTTTGTGAGTGCTAGGCAAGTGTTTTGACCACTGAGCTATGCCTCTACCTTAGCCCAGATCTAGCAAATTTGGATTTATGTACTTAGGTGCTGTGACAATAATTCCACATTTTTCTGATTAATTGTTCCTTTTATTATTACATAAAATGTAACACTTTCATTGTGTTTTGTGATAGTTTTTGATTTAGAATCTAGCCATACCTACTCTGTTTTGATTGCCATTTGTGTGGAATACTTCCCCATCCCTTCACTTTCAGGCTATGTAAAGTCTTTGACTCTAAACTGAGTATTTTGAAGACAGACAGTATATGTGATGGTTAATTTTAGGTTTCAACTTGACTGAATAAAGAATACCTAGAGAACTGGCACAGCGTTATTTCTGAGTATGACTGTGAGGGTGTTTCCAGAAGGAATTTTCATATGAGCTGGTGGGCTGAGTAGGGAAGATCTGCCCTTAGAGTGGACCAGTATGACCCAGTTGGCCAGAGGCTTATATACAACAAAACCAGGGAGAAAATGAAGCTTCCCTTCGTCTCCTGGAGCTATGATAGTCTTCTGTGTTTGGATATCAGAAATCCAGGCACTTTGGCTCTTGGATTCCAGGAATCACATCAGCAGTTGCCCCGGTTTTCAGGATTTCATTATCAAACAGAGAATTACACGGCTTGAGACCGGCTTATCCCAGGTCCAGGAAGGCCCACAGCTCGGGTTGCGCTCTACTCAAATTCCTGATTTTCCTCTACCCCCAGATACCTACCAGAAATCACATGGTCAGGTTTTGAAAGACTTGACATTCAAATTAAGCTACTTTCAGACCCCAAAATCCCTCCAGTCAGTAAATGACCCTTGCCCTGTTACCCCGGCTGACCCACCTCCCGCAACTGCTTATAAACCTGGCCCCTACAGACAATAACTGAGCTCTAACACTGATTCAGGCTCCCAGATCCTAGTCTGTCCTACTCACTGCTTCTCGAGACCCTTCTCCCCGAGACTTCTCTGATCCCTCATTGCCAGTGGCCAACGGTGGTCAGGGACCCCGGAGATCCTGACATCTTTGGACTGGGGCTGAGTCACACTACTGACATCACAGCACCTCCAGCTCACAGAGGACTTGTCTGGTGATTCCGTAGCCTCCGTAATGGCCTGAGTTAATTTTCCTAATAACTACCTTCTCATATCTCTGTCTGTATCTGTTCTACGCCTGCACTGCACCTGTATTTCTCTATACCTATGTCTACGTCTGTATCTTCTCTATCTCTGTGCATGTATCTATTTCTGTATCTGTTATGAATTGTATCTAAAATATTCCCCAAAGTCTCCTGTGTCAGGGGCGGTTGGACTATGGCTGCAGTTACTAGCAGACTCCTATGCTGTTGGGAGGCGGGCTGGTCGGAGGTCACTGGAGGGCGTGACCCAGACGATAAATTCTCTTCCCTAACCCTGCCTTCTCTCTTGGCCGCCTGGTTGTAATGGATTAAGCCGCTTTCTCTGCCATCCACTTTGGCCGTTGCTGATTTTGCCTTGGACTGGCTGATCATTCATAGCTCAAAACCTCTGAAACCATGAGCTAAAATAAATCTCTCGTCCTTCACATTGTAGGTGTCAGGTTTTGTGTCCCAGCAGTGAGGAAGTGACTCTGGAGGCATCTTATTTTTTTCTCTCTTTTGGAGTGCCTTGATTAATACAGCATATTTTAATTTTATTTTATTTTTAATATATTCAGCTATTGTGCCTGTTTTTATTAGAGAGGTCAACTCATTAATATTCAAGTAATTATGACAGGAAAGGCCACCGCCATTTTATCTTCTCTTTGAGGTCCTTTTGTCCTTTGCTCTCTGTTGTCCTTGTGACTTGCCTGTTTATCTACTTGGTGATCTGTTCTCATTCCTTTTTCTTTTGTGTAGCTACCACGCTTGCTTTCCTATCAGTTATCTTGAGGCTTATAAGTCTATTTAAAGCTATAATAACCTCAATTACATAAAAAAGTTATTTTATTTCTTCTGTCTGTACTTTGTTATTGATATCATATTTTACATTTTTATGTAATGTACCAACTAGCAAATTTTTGTGTTCATAGTAATTTGGAGTGCTCCTGTAATTTAACTTTTATAATAGAGCTAAAAATGGCTTGCATTCAGCATTGCATAGCACATTCACACTTTAACTTTTACTACTGAGCACACACCTTCATACGCTTTGGTGTTACTGCTTAGAATCCCTTCATTTTAAAGAATCCTTTTTAGTGTTTTTTTCTTATAAAATTTATTTTATTTTTACTTTTCCAGGACTGGGGATCATAGCTGGGATTACAGGTGAGGGCCACGGTGGCTTCCTGGAAGGTACATTTGAATAGTGATAAACTCTCTTAGCTTTTGTTTGTCTAGAAAAGTGTTTCACCTTAATTTCTAGTAGGCAGTTTTGCTGATATACTATTTTGGTTGATGGGTTTTTTTCCTTCAGTACATTGAACATATTACTGTTTTTCTTCTGTGCTGGACTCCAAGAATTTGGCTGAGAAATCCGCTGATAGTTTTAAGGAGGATCCCTTGTATGTAATATCCTTTGTCACTTTCCCTTGCTCCTTTAAAAAAGAATTTTTTTTTATGTGTGTGTGTGTTTGTCATTTAACTATTTGAGTTTTGTTTTTGAGGTGTAGACTGGCTAGGACTTGTCTTGTTTAAGCACTTTTGTGTTTCCTAAACTGGGATACCCATTTCCCTCCTGAGATTTAGGGAGTTTTTAGTCATTATTATTATTATTATTATTATTAATATTATTATTATTATTATTATTGAGAAAGGGTCTTGCTCTGTAGTCCAGGCTGGTCCTGAACTCACTGGTGTAACCCAGGCTGGCCTTGGACTCAGGTCAATCCACCTGCCTCAGCCTCCCAAGTACTGCGATTAAAGGCATATGCCACCACTCCCAGCTTTATGTGGTGCTGGAGAATTCAACTCAGGGTCTTGTGCTTGCAGGGCAAGTGCTTTAACTTCTGTGCCATTCCTCCAGTCCTTGTCATTATATATTTTTAAAAATATAACCTTTCTGCTCCTTTCTTTTTTCTCTTACTAGAACTGCCATTATGTACATATTAGTTTGCCTGATGATGCCTTATATTAAACTTAGACTTTTCCCTTTCTTCTTCTTCTCCCTCTTCTTCTTTTTGCTTCTCTTTAAAAAATTTATGTACATGAATTACAGATTGAATAACACACTAGAAACATATGGCCTGAGGAAACAGTGACCATGCACACCAATTTTGGCCTCTTTCTCCTTCCCTCCTACCTTTACCCAATCCCCACCCCCAACTTTCAGATTCATTCTCTTCCCAGCAGCCTGTTGTTTCTCTTCTTACACTGTCTTTTATGCTGGGATCTTTTTATGCAATTATTTTTGTGCATTTCATAAGAGGAACACCCATCTACAGCCTTTTGTAATTGGTCCATTTCACTGAACATTATTGACTCAAAGTGGCCCTATTTTCTTTCAAATTCTTCATATCTGTCTTTTTTATGGCTGCATAGTATTTCACTGTATAGAGGTACCGCATCTTCTTTATCCATTCTTCTATTAATGGGGAAGTAGTGTTTCTAGGATTTAGCTATTATGAATTTGCTGCTAAAACCATGGATATGTCTGTGTCTTTATATACTGACTTTATTTCTTTTGAGAACATACCCATTAGAGCAGTAGCTGGATCGAATGGGATTTCTATTCTCAGTTTTCTAAAGAATTGCCAGAGTTCTTTCCACAATGGTTGAACCAGATTGCAATCCTACCAACAGGGTAGAAGTGTTCTTTTTATTCCCCACAGCTTTGCCAACAATCGTCTTTTGAGTTCTTAATGTAGACCATCCTCACTGAGGTGAGATGAAGCCTCAACATTTTTATTTGTGGTTCTCTGATGGTCAGTGATACAGATTGCTTTTTAATGTGCTTATTGTCCAAGTGTCCTTCCTCTTCCGAGAAGCTCCTTTATATTTTAGCAGCCCATGGGATCATTCATTTCAGGAGTTTATTTTTTGAGTTCTTTATGTATTCTAGATATTCATCCTTTGCCTGGAGTATTGCTGGTAAAGATTGCCTCCCACCCTGTGGGGTATCTCTTCATCTTGTTGATTGCTTTGTTTGCTGAGTGAAAGTTTTTTAGTTCATTGTAGTCCCACGTGTTGATTTTTGCTGTCATTTCTGTGCAGCTAGAGTTTTGTTCAGAAAATCTTGTCCTATCATTATGTCTTCTACAGTTTTACCTATTTTGTCTTCCAGTAGGTTCACTGTTTCTGTTTGGATGTCCAGTTCTTTGAACCATTTTGATCTGATTTTAGTGCGTGGTGACAGATACAGATCTAATTTCATCCTCCTGCCTGTGGAGATCCAGTTTTCTCAGCACCATTTGTTGAAGATGCTGTCTCTTCTCCAGTGGATTGTTTTGGCCCTTTTGTCAAGATTAGGTGACAAAGAGCATTTGGGTTCATTTCAGTAGACTCAGTTCTGTTCTGCTGGTCCTCCTGTCTGTTTTTATTCCAGGATCATGCAGTTTAAATCACTGTTGCTTTGCAATATATTTTGAAGTCTAAGATTGTGATTTCCCCAGCTTTACGCTTGTTACTTAGGATTGTTTTACAAATTCAGGGTTTTTTGTGATGCCGTATAAATTTTAAAGTTGTTTCTTCTAGTTGAGTGAGAAATGTAATTGGTACTTTGATTGATATTGCATTGAATCTGTACAGTAGCTTTGGGAGTATGGCCATTATGGCAATGTTAGTTTTTCCTATTCAGGAACATAAATGTCTCTTTATGTATGCATATACAGAGCTATTTTAGTTTTTAATGACAGCATAGTATTTCATAGTATATGACTATGTCATCTTAATAAACTAATTTCCTGTGGATGAATAGTGAAGTAGTTTGCTTGCTGAGTTTTTTGTTTTGCTTTATATTACTATTAGAAATAATGTTCTAATATTCTACCTCCTTTAAGTTGATAGAAGCTACCTCCATAATTTTTTTCTCAAAGAATAAGAATGAAGGTGAGAAGAATAGGAGAGGGAGAGGATGCAATCTCTTTTCTATAATTTGCTTTTTTATTTAGAATATTTTTCAGACATGTCTTTTCTTCCTATCCATTGTTTTCTTCCCACCTCCCTTGTTTCATCAGGTCCAAATATTAAAAAGAGAGCTCCTCTACTGGGAATGCTCCCCTCCTCCCACCCCTCCCCTGGGCAACACCTTTCATTCTGAAAATCACCCCTCACTTGGCATCTGAGTTCCCACCCACCAGGGTGTTAGATCAAGGATCCTTCCTTTGTGCCCTTATGGTCCTCTCCATATCATTTAATGTGCTTGAATTACCTGTCTGTGCACCTGTCCCTGAGTACAGGGAGGGGCTCACTGGGCATCCTTGTCACCCAGCTCCTGGGGCAGTGTGCAATGTACTCGGTGGCCTGAGGGGAAGGGCCTCCCAGTAAGGAGCTCTTCACACAGTGTGTGCCGGATCTGGTTACCTTCCCTTTGTGCCGAAGCCAGCAACACTAGGTTATGAATCACCCGGATGACATAGGACATGGTGCACAGACTGCAAACAGTATTTTGAACTGGCTAGAATAGCATGGATCACGGCGACCTTTCCCTGTCTCCTTCAATTTATTTCTTCAGGGTTCTGTGCTTTTCTCTGTGTAAGTTTTTCACCTTTTTTGGTAAAGTATATTTCTAAGTATTTTGTTGTTGTAGTTGTCGCTATTGTGAATAGGTTCTTTTTTCTTGATTTCCTTTTCATTGAATTTTTTATTGGTGTATAGGAATGCTATTGATTTGTGGGTATTGGTTTTTAACCTGCTACTTTGCTGAATTTATTTATTAGATCTAAGAGTCTTAAGGTGAATTTTTTTGGATTTCTATGTAGAATACCATGCCATCAGCAAATAGGGATATCTTAACATCTTCCCTTCTGATTCCCATTCCTTGCATTCCTTTTTCTTGTCAGATGGCTCTTGCCAAAATTTCAAGCACTATAGTGAACAGTAGGAGTGGCCGTGGACATCCTTGTCTTGCTCCTGAATTTATTAAAAGTTTAAAATTTATATGGCAGAATTTGTAAAGCAATCCTAAGTAACAAGGGCAAAGCTGGGGAAATAACAATAATAGTGTAAATGCTTTCAGTCTTTCTCCATTTAGGATGATATTGGCAGAGGATTGTTGTAAATAGCTTGGATCAGGTTAAGCCTAAGGTAGAGTCCTTCTATTCCTATTTTCTTCACAGCCTTTAGGATGTTGGATTTTGTCAAATGATTTTTATGCATCTATTGAGGTGATTATATGAGTTTTGTCTTTGCAACTGTTAATGTGGTGTATTACGTATATTGATTTGGGTTTATTGGACCATCCTTGCATGATTAGGATGAAGTCCACTTGGTCATAGTGTGTAATCGTTTGTATGATTTGCTGCATTCTGTTGGCAAGAATTGTATTGAATATTTTTACATCAATATTCATTGGAGATATTGGCTTTTAATTTTATTTTTTTGTTCAATCTTTGGTTTTGGAATTAAAGTGAGGCTAGCTTGGAGAAATGCTTTTGGCAACTTTCCTTCCTTTTCAATTTTTTTGAAAGAGTTTGCTGAGCAACTTCCAGGCAAGATGGTGGCCGAGTAACAGAACTGCACAATGTCTCTTTATAAACCCACTGAAGAAATGGAGATTAAAGGCAAAACCAACCTGTTCAATATACCTAGAAGAGGGAGGAGAACACAAGCAACTGAAAGGAGCCCAGGGGAAGATCAAAAACCTTGAAGAAACATCAGAAGCAGAAAAAACCAGCAGCCCAGGAAGCTGCTCCAGGCTGATTGTGAATGGCTGTGAGCCTCCAGCATCTGTGACGGAGATAAGTGCAGATCTGAGAGAAGTGGTAATTGACAGCAGCTGATAGCCTCAGGCTTCAGAAACAGCCAGCAGGAAGTGCAAACAGCAAATGCACTGAGAACTTCCCCTAGAAATCCCCCCACCCCCACCCCCAGACTGGCTTGAGAGAAGCAGTGCCAGGAAGCCATAACAGGCAGTCATGTAGGCAGGGGTCATTTTATTAAAATAAAGATCCCGAGCCTGAACTGTTCAGAGTAGAAGAAGACTCAGACAGGCACACTGGGGTATTTGGGGGCATTCTTAAACAGTGCCTGTAAAGAAACTCATACAACACACAGTTGAGGAGAGGAGAGAAAGACCACTCATCTCCGTAATGGCTCAGCTGATAGTGGGAGCACCTCCCAGCCTTGGGGGAGGGAAGCCAGAACAGGTGGGAGAGCTTTGCTGAGGGGTCTGGGGGTGAGCAAACACCTCAGAACTCAACAGACTGTGGAGTCCTCCTGCACTGCCTACTCCCAGCACAAAAATCAGCAATTTAGGCTCCCTCCACACATTCTCAACCTATTCACAGAAACCTCTCAGCTAGGCTTTTACAGTGAAGGCCCTCAAAAATAGAAATATTAGAAGACAAGGCAACAGGACAAACTCAGTAATGCCTGAGACCCCAGAAAATATTATGGTGTGCCCTGAAATAGTGAAACTCATAGGGGAAAAAAGTCAACAAGAAAATAAGCTAGTTCAAAGAGGATATTCTTAAATAAATGTAAGCATTAATCAGCAGGCTTAAACAGGAACTTACTAGACAAATAGTAGTCTAGGGAATACAAAGCTTGCTATATATAGAAGCATATAGAAGCCACAAATAAAAAGTTGGCCGAGGTAAATAAAGAAATGCAAAATATAAAAAAACATTGTGATAGAAAAGTGGAAATTCTGAAAAAAATCTAGCTGAAATTCAAGATATGATAATTTCATTTGAGAGCAGGGGAAGTTGATGACAGAACTTCAGATCTTGAAGACAAGGCCATAGAAATGAGTGCTATACTTAGGCATGACTCCAAAATTAGAAATGAACAAAGAAGATGGGTACAACAGCTGATGGATGATTTGAAGAGAACCAACCTCAGAATTAAGGGAGCTGGAGAAAGAGAAGACAACACCAAAGGTATAAAGAATTTATTCACTGAAATTATACAAGAAAATTTCCCAAATTTAGCAAATACAATTAATATTCAGGTACAAAAAGCTTATAGAACACTAAATAACCTCAACAAGCAAAGAAACTATGCATGACATATCATAACCAAAAATCTCAGAAAGCCAACATAAAAAATATTAAGAGCAACAAGAGAAAACCAGAAATTGTTTTACTAAAGGAAGCACATTTGAATTACTGCAGATTTCTGAATGCAAATTTTAAAGGCCAGGAGACCCTGGAGTAAAATCTTTCAAGCTTTAGATAACAGCAAGTATCAACCCAGGTTGTTGTATCCAGCAAAATTATCCCTGTTGATTTAAGGAGAAGCAAAAGTTTTTTATGACTGAGAATCCCTAAAGAAATTTGCACCCACTAGCCCAGCACTGTAGAAATTACTCAAAAGAATTTTAGAGAGAGACAGAGACACAGTAGCACCAAAGAACACAAAGGAAAGGAAACATCTAAGGAAAGAAAAGAAAAAGGAAAGAATCAACAATAGAAGAACATGTCAATAACAGGATTCAGTAAAACTCTTACATCAATTACTGCCAATGTTTGGGGTCTTGCCATTCAAAAGACACAAACTGACAGAGTGGATCAAAAACTAAAACCCAACTATTTGTTGTCAGCAAGAGTTAAACTTCACTCACAAAGAAGCACACAGACTTAAGGTAAAAGGATGGAAACTAATACTACATGTTACTGGAGTCCAGAAACCAACAGGAGTAGCTGTACTATTCTCAGACACTGCAGACTTCAAACCAAAACAGATCCGAAAAGACAAGATGGTCACTATACACTGGTAAAAGAAATAATCCAAGAGGAAGAGCTCACAATTTTAACAGTTACATATAGCAGAAACTATTGGACATGAAGAAGCAAATAGGCCCCAGTACAATCACACTAGGGAACTTCAATACCCCACTTTCACAATTAGAGAGATCACCTGGACAAAAAATTATCATCATCAACAACAACAACAACCACCACAAAAATCTGAGCTAAATTATACCATGGAGCAAATGGACTGAACAAATATCTACAAACGATTCTTTCCAATTTTAACAAAATACAGCTTTTTCTCAGCAGCACATGGGAATTTTTTCAAAATAGACCATATCCTTGGACATAACACATGCCTAAATAAACACAAAAGAATTGAAACCATTCCCTGCATATTTTCAGATCATGGTGGAATTAAACTAGAAATCAATAGCAAAGTAACTACAGAAACTGTTCAAATACATGGAGATTAAATAATACATTATTGAGTAAGAAATGGATCACAGAAGAAACCAAGAAAGAAATCAAGGACTTCCTGAAGTCAAATGACAGTGGAAGTACATCATACCAGAATCTGTGAGACACAATGAAAGCAGTACTAAAAGGGAAATTTATAACTATGAGTGCACATATGAAAAAACAAACAGAGCACCCCAAAATTAATGACCTAATAATGTAGCTCAAACTACTTGAGAAACAAGAACAAGTCAAATCCAAAGGTAGAAGGAAGAAAATTGTAGAATAAAGCAGTTGGTTGTTCAAAAGGATAAGACCAATAAACCTCTAGTCAAACTCACTAAAAGAAGAAAAGAAAAAAATCCACATCAATGCAATTAGAAATTAAAAAAGTAAAATCACACCAGAAACTGTTGAAATCCAAGGAATTATAGGAAACTATTTTGAAAACCTATACTCCAATAAATTCACAAACTTATAAGAAATGCATTAATTCCTTGACATATATAATACACCAAAATTGAACCAAGAAGATAAAGACACCTTGAACACAGAAATAACCAGAAATGAAGTTGAGGCATTAATAAAGGCTCTACCAGCAAAGAAAACCCCAGAGCCTGGTGGATTCTAGCAGAATTTTATCAGAACTTGGGGAAGAGTTAGTGCCAATGCTTTTTAAACTCTTCCATGAAATTCAAAGTGAGGAAATGCTCCCCAACTCCTTCTTCGAGGTAGGTATCAATTTCATTCCCAAACCAGACAAAAACCCAACAAAGAAAGACAATAACAGGCCAAGCTCCTTAATGAATATTGATGCAAAAATCCTCAATAAGATACTTGTGAACAGAGTGCAACAAATTATTAAAAAGCTCATACACCTTGACAAAATTGGCTTCATGGATGCAAGGCTGGTTCAACATATGCAAATCAATTATTGTAATACATCGAATCAACAAAAGTAAGGAGAAAAACCACATGATCATCTCAATAGATGTAAAAAAGCCTTTGACAAAATGCAACACCCATTCCTGATCAAAATTCTGATGAAAATAGGTATACCCTACCTCAAGCTGATAAAAGCAATTTATGACAAGCCTACAGCCAACATTATCCTAAATGAAAACAAAAAAGAAAAACATTTTCCCTCAAATAAGAAAAAAGACACTCCTATTTAACTCAGTGCTTGAAACCTTAGCCAGGGCAATCAGGCAAGAGATGGGAATGAAGGGAATATGTATAGGAAAGGAAGAAATCAAACTATCATTATTTGCAGATGACATCACTCTTTACATAGAGGACCCCAAAATCTCTACCAGAAGACTCTTAGACCTAATAAATGAATTCAGCCAAGTTGCATGATATAAAATCATACACAAAAATCAGCATCATTCCTCTACAGCAACAATGAAAATGCAGAGAATGATATCAGAAAAAAATTCCTTTCACAGTCACCTCAAAGAAAATTCAACACCGAGGAATGGATTTCCATGTTGTCTGTTGGAATTTCAGCTTTTTCATTCCTAACTGTATTGATGTAGATTTTCTCTTTCCTTTTCTTCTGTTTGAGAGTTTATCAAGGGGTTTAACAATCTTCTTTAGCTTTTCAAAAAAAATCAACTTTTTTCATTTATTTTTTGAATTTCAATTTCTTTGGTTTCTTCTCTGATATATAATATATCATATATATTTGAGGCAGGGTCTCACTCTGTAGCCCAGGCAGGTCCTGAACTCACTCACTGTGTAGCCTGGCTAGCCTTTGACTCATGGCAATTCTCTTGCCTCTGCCTCCCAAGTGCGGGGATTATAGGCGAGCACCAACATGCC